>VXAA01003997.1:527874-545179 GCA_013399115.1 Anseranas semipalmata | reverse complement strand
CCCGCCGGGCAGGCTGGGCGGCGGCCCTGCGGTGAAGGACGTGCTCTCTGACGGGAAGCGCGAAGAAACCCAGGAGTGTGGGGGAGGCTGACTCCTGCGATTTAAAGGCAGCTCCTGCTCAGCCTGCCGATCGCAGCGCTCGTCCCCGGAAGGCCGCACTTGTCGGCTTTGTCACGGGGGTAGCGATAAAACTGGCTGCTGATAGGGCTTCACGTGTTAGCCTTTGGGAGGGGGAGCTGTGTGCTCTGCTGGTATGGCAAAACCTGTCAAAAGATAGACCTTCCCTATAGAGGGCATGCCACTGACGGCGGGACGTAGGCGAGTTTACCAAGCAGCTGGAGATTGAGGAGGTTGAGAATTGCAGGGAAGTTAAACCTATTAGCCATGTAGTGACAGAGAAGCTTCAAATTTCTAATTAAAAAGAAATGAATGTTTAATTTCTGATGCCCTATTTTATTATGCAGTTTCTAAGGCTGCAGCAGAAGAGCCTTGAGTGCAGCCTGGCATGATGCAGGGGTTCTGCAGGCTGATCCTGGAGGAGAAGTGGCGTCAAGAGGTAAAGTTTTTTGAGGAAATGGAGGAATCTGGTGGGATCTGGCATGTGTGATTGCAGTGGAGGGTGTGAGCTGCACCGAGGGAGTAGAGGAGCAACTGATGAGGAGAGGGTTTCGTTACCTGCAGCAAGCAAGGAACGTTTGGTGGAGATGGACAATGGAACATTATGGAAAGATGAAAAAGGAGAGGCGTGCTTCGGACAGACTGAGATGATGATGAGCACCTCTTAGATTAGAATCGCCATGAAGCCACCATGAAGAGAACTAGGCACCTGAGGTGGAGTTTTAAATACGTCAACAACAGGGGCAAAGGTCTTTAAAGAAACTGAAGAGGTTCTACTGGGAAACTTTCCTGTGATTTTATATAAGTTTGATGATCCAAAAAATTTCAGGTTCAACAAACAGTCATTAAAATATAATCGGAAAACCACTGATGAAGTTTACCCGGTACTGATTCCTAAGAACCGCGCTCCATGACACAGCCGCAGGCTTCCTCGCCGGCTCTGTCTCCCCGCCTGTCCGAGCAAGATAAGAGGAGGGGCTCAGCCCCCTCCTGCTCTTTCACTGGATTCCAAGCTGGAGGCTGGTGTTCCTCACATCCCCCTTTGCGCCTTCCCCACACCTCTTTGTCTTGAGATGCCTCCCCTGCCACCTGTATTCAGCTTCTCCCGCCGTGGCACAGTGCCGCCGGAGGGAGTTAGCCGGGGGGGTCACGCTGTGAGTTTCCCGGTGACCAGAAGCAACGATTCCTCCCTTCTGAAAGACGAGAACCATTTCTGCCCTGAGGGAGTAGAGTCGTCTCCCAGCCCACAGACCACTTACATTGTGATTCATCCAATTCAGAGAAGAAGGTGGCATCTCCAAGCCTCGTTTGTCCTTTTTCCTTCAAAGAGGGGGAACAAGAAGTGGCCTTTAGCAGGCTACTTAGCTAAAGCGCTGCTTCTGGAGCCCCTCATCTCACACGCCTCGCAAGGAAGACCAAGAGAAGTCACGGCCAGTTTTGTCTCCCAGTCACTCGTGCTGCCCCAGTGGCTTCCTCTGGGGCCTGAGGTTGTTTCCCTCCGCCACCAGCACCGACCTGTTTGCATTCCGGCTGTAACTTTAATGTTAATGTCAATAACGAAAAAGCAGGTACAAAAATAAGAGAGTTTTAAGATGAAATAATTATGTGGTTTTCTTGTGAAACCTGCAGAAGGGTGCGCAGAGTAACTTCTCTACCGCTTGTGGGGATCACAGTCCCTAAGTGCCATCTGTTTGATAGCACAGCAGCTGGAAAGCAAATTAATTTTTTTTTTGTAGGCTCGTATATATTTTGCAATACAAGGAACTTTTTAAAAAAATGAGAAAAGTATTCAAAATATTTAATGTTTGGGGAATTAGATTGATTTAAGCATTGTTAATTTGCCTGTCAACTTCGCTGTTTCAGTGCTTATCTCGTAGTTATATGGTGTGCAATATTTAAATAAATAAGGACAAACATTTACATTTCTAATACAATACGTATATACATATTCATCCACAGGATGTGCTGTTAAGTTTCAAAAAAGCAGTCTCTTGCCATGACTCACAGAAGGAATATAAAAAATTATTCAATACCCTGATATTGTAAATGTCCTGAAATATGGAGGAAAGACATTGATCAGCATTTGTGTGTGTGCGTCTGGTGTCAAGTGATGGTTTCGTGCATGTACAAGGAATTGTTGCCTTCCTCCATTTGTTCAGCGCTTGGACAAATACCAGAAACAAAATCTTTTCTCTTTAAGGGTGTGATGCTGGTAAAGTGTTAATCATACATTTGGAAAAATAGGTCATGTAAATTCCAGTCTAATGACTGTGTCTTTATATTTTTAAGGTTGCCAAAAAGAGGAAGAGAAAGGTTTTTGGTATGCTTGCGTCTGATAGCCTCCATTAAACTGCCTTGCTCGTGGGGTGTTGCTGCTGGCACTTGAGGCATGAAACTATGTTGTTCTTTGCCAGTTGTACATATTACAGTATTTGACACCATGAAAATGCCAGACTAATTTGGGTACTGGCAGATTTCTCACTACCACAGTTAACAGTTTAAACAGGAGGGGGTTTGGTATCTAGATAATTCTAATCACTGTAATAGAGGTTCTTCAGCTATCTCCATGCCTTTCTTTGAGTTTTCACACAACTGTTTTTCAAACTTAACACGGTAATCACTTATTATCTGCTATTGTTTTTTCCATTCCTTTGTCTCTCCTTATGTCTACAGTTGGCTTGTTTTTACTTGGAATGGCTTGAACATACAGCATGTAATCTGTGCTGTTTGGCACAAGTGTTTAGTCTGGTCTTCACTGAATGCTTTAACAACAGATTTTCCATTTCAGTTTCTACATTGCTGCCTTCTCAAAGTAAAAATACTTCACTATGTTCTTGCTTATGTTATAACTCACATTAAAATATTATTATTACTACCAGATTTGGGCCATAAAAACAAGAAAATGTCAGCCCCTTTTAATGTCTCTGATTATATACAGCCTACGTCTACTCAGCAAATTGTCATTTCCTTCCTTCTATGCTCAAATTGCCTTTGAGGGTCTATAGTTACAAGCAATTAGATTAGATTAGATTTTGGTTTGCAAGAACAATTTGCAGCTAGACTTTAGGTTTGAGTAACATCCTTATGTGGTAAGAAAGACACGTTTAACTTTGCCAGTTTTAAAGATTTTTATTTTTACTTACAGTAACAGTAACATATTAAATGTACAATAATAATACTATAATAATAAAAATACTGTAAGGAAACACCTGAGAAATTAGGATGCATTAAAAATTCATACATGCCTGCAATAAATATAAAATATCTTTCCAGGAACTTAAGGCATAATTTTCATCATTATTCAGATATTTTTTTTTGACCATTAACAAGTACGATCAGAGCCCCAAACGATAGTGTTATTTCCCATCCTTCAGAAAGGAGATGAAAAAAGCCCTCATCTAGTTCCCACAGTAAGCACTTACATAAAAGCTGATTCAGTCCCTCCATGCTACAAACTGCCCTCTTCCTAAGAATCCTTCCGCGTTCTGTTGCCACCTTTAGGTTTCATTTACACTGGGGAGAAAAAAGTGTGTTAGCTTATCTTTTTTTTTTTTTCAAATGGATTTTTAACTTAGTGCTGGTTTAAGATGTTTAACTTGGCTTCTTGGACTGTGTCTCCAGTTAGTATTACTTTGTCCATGATCTTGGAGTTTGTGTTCCTACAAGAAATAACTCTTCCCTCAGCCAGAATTTGATTTCTCAAGTAGAAATTTAATTCTCAAGGCAAAATTAAAAAAAAAAAAAGAGGGGGAGGAGAGATAGAAGCTTTATATAAATAAATGTTTGCAGAATAAGTCACATAGCTGTCTCTTCTCCTCCAGCCCTCTCCAGATTTATATCAAATGCATAGTGAATTATAGTGTTTTATCTCCATAAAGGGACTCCACATCTGGCTTCTGTAGTTGAAGTACACTGATCTTTATTCCATACAGCTATTGACTCCATAGTTGAGTACAGAAATTAACTGTTCAGTTAGTATCACTGCAGTAATGTTAATTTATTCACATATACATTTCTTCGTTCCAAATAATACATTTTTCTGCACCTATACTGAAACAATGCCTTAATTCCTTTTATACAAGGTCCTATTTCAGCATTATTTTAAGTGAGGAAAAATTAGTATTTAGAAGCGGCAAAAATTTAGATCATGGGGCAATTTTTGCCCCACCGAAGACAACAGCAAAAATTCTGCTGGCTTCAATAGGATCAAGATTTTAGGTGAGCAGGTCAGACTAATTCCAGCATTACCACTAATGAATCACAAATCGACAAGTTAGTTAACAAGTCAACACTTTGGTTCATGTACCCATCAGTAAACTACCAAAGGACTGTATGAGCTTACTGCTGAAAGTTAGTAGTTTTATGAGTTTTCAAGTTTTTGTTTAAAAGACATTTTAAAGCAATATATTGCTAGTATTCAATTAAAGTACTTGTATAAAGAGAGACTCCAGATATATTGCAGAACATAAATAAAATTTGCTTATTATACCTGATGTACTAAACATCGCAACATATGAGTACAAAGATGCTTGGGTTGTTGGAAAAGAGATGAGGAGAGATGATGAAAACAAATGCTGTAATCCAAGAAGTACAGAATTATACTTAATTGTGTCTTTTCTGCAGGCAAAGACTGAGATCATGCTTTTATGGCTGAGAGAAGCCTCACTGCCACGAATACTTTCTGAATTTGGAGTAAGCTCAAGCTTCAGTTTTGATTTGTGATGAATCTGATTCATGTATTGGATGTTCTCTGCTGCGCTGTTTTTATCAATCTGATATGTCAAATTTCATAGCTATCAAAAATCCATCCTGATCTGTTGAAACTGGAGATAGGAAAAACAACCTATGCTTAATATGCCTCCCTGGAGTGTGATAAAAAGTAATAAGCTGGCTGTCATTGAAACTGTCATGTTTTTATCTGTTGGATATCACTGACTTTATTTTTGAAAACTGCATTGATCCTATCCCATAGCAAATTTAATATCAGTGATCTTAGATACCAATGTATTTAAGACACGGTCTAAGAACAAGGCAAGGAGTAAAACTGTGTATTTGTATTATTTAAAAGATCAGACTTCATTTATATCACCACAATAATGAGACCAACCTTAACAGGAAAAAAAAAAGAATAATGTTTGACACTTCTATAACTTTTTCTTCTTCTATAACATCCTCAACATGTGTCATTAAAAAAACAAACAATGTAGGGGAGGCAACAGCTGTTTAACTACACCGTGCAATGCCACAGAACAGGTTAACAGACATAAATATGCTATCCAATTGACACTACAGGAACTCTGCAAGCAGAGTGCTGTTATCTGAACTGGAATTTGACCAGGATGTTTACTTACTGTTTTTTGCAAAACAGTTGTTGTATTCTGACCAAGAAAGAAGACATTTCCAAGGAATAGTGTCATTCGTGGCTTCCATTCACTGGTAAAGCCAGAGCTGCAAGAACACCACTGCGCCAGGACAGGAAATCTCCAGGTCTCCAGCCTGCAGGGAAGCTGCTTTGGACTATGCCTGTTGGACGATGGCAGCCAGAGCTGCAGAAGGAATTGCTCTGGAACTGGGCTACAGTTTTCTAGGTGAAGACAGAACTAACATCATTCAAGAATTTGCAGTATGAGACTTAAGCATTTTATTTTCTTGGGCAGCTGAGCTTCTCTTGGGTTATCTTATTCAGAGGCAGGTCCCCAGTATAAGTCATACCTACCAAATCTGAATCATCCTATGTTGGGACCTTGTCTTCACTAAAGAAAACAGGGTCAGAAGCAGAAAGGAAACAAAGCTTGTTTCTTTTAGCCGGAGAAATGTACTGTGATATGTACCACAGGGTTAAAGTAATTTTATGTTCCTACCTGTTTACCTTCACTCCAATAGCATATACAAACTACAAACTACCTTGCCCATATTAAGATTTCAGCACATTAAGGTATTATGTATCACCTAAAATAACCATTCTACTTAGAGCAAAACAGGTGCATTTCCTCAAATATATTACCTCCAAAGTTACTTACTGCGATCAAGTCATTTTGAGATGCAGAATTAAACATTTGAAAACAATTCATTTACTGAAAAAGTCAATCTAAATTTGACTTTATAAAGAAAATTTAAAAAAAAGCTATCAGTTACTGTTTTCTTTTGACTATGTAATACTATTTCAACTAAAATTTTGGCTGCTTTACTTTATGTATTTTCATATTTCATGGTTTTATGGTTTTTGTGATGTTAATCAGTCCAATTTAACCTTAGACCTGCACATTTCACAAAATTTTCTGAGATCAAAATTCTGCACTATGTGAGCATACACCTTATCAGCTATATAAACATAGGTATCTTACATGTATCCTGTGTGGTGTCAATGTTCCTCAATCACCAATTCTTACATAAAAACTGGCTGGCTACAGCAAACCTTAACATTGACCTCTATCGTGAACATCTCAGAAGTATTCCAGCTGCTTATAAAAATAAATTAGGAAACATTTTATGGTCTAAAACCACTAGCACTCATTTATGAATTCAATTTCACTAACTAGTTTCTAAACTTGAATAACTTGTATGCTGTATTTCTTATGCTGAAACAAGAAGCCAAGGAGATGGGGGAAGGGAGCAGGGAGTGTTGTGCATTTAAAAACAGCTGCATAGACTACTTTTTTTTTTTTTTTAAGGAAATTCTTTGTTCAGTATGTGATTCTGTGTAACTGTCACATGACAGAACTTCAATTATTTAAATAGGAAACTGGCTACATGGTTATTTGGTCACTGCTGAATAGGGAACTACTGGGCTTTTTCCTTTCCTGTAAATTCTGACTTTTTTTTCTTGTCTCTTCAAAATCCACCTATCACTTCTACTTTTTAACATTTCACACCCTCTGTCACTGGAAATGGGGCCACATTCTTTCCCAGTGAATAACACCAGCAACAAAAGAAACTCAGATTTAGAGTGCTGCAGTCAGCTGAAGACCACATTATGGTTTCAGAGATATAACACAACAGTCACTCGTTAACAGGACAGCCTCCAGTTTCCAATTTATTTGGGGCTAGGTAAAAAATTAGGGTTAGCTTGGACATGCTAAACTCACGCCAAATCCAAGTCACAAGGCTGAGGAGTCAGATTTTAACACAAGCTCCACTCCACCCTGCTCATGATATTCAGATTTGTATCTGTAACCAGATTTAGCTCACACACAATTCAGGATGTTGCAACTTGGATGTAGGCCCATCTGTAATAGACAACTTGAAAAAAAAAAAAAACAGTTAATACAACTAGCATGAAAACATGTTTAAGCTTTCTTCGAATAAATGATCAAACACTGAACTCTTTCAACGACTTGATTCCTCTTGTTTACATTCCCAAAAACCTGGAAGAAAGAACACAGTAACTTAGAAGACCATTGAAAGAGGAGTAGTTCATTTCTTCTATGCACTTCTTCCATTCCTGAGGTGTGATTTCTCCTACGCAGTGGTGATGGTTAGGAGAGAACAATGGGTACCTCGAAACCAAATAAGAATTTTATCCTCACATCATTTTTTGTTATGAATGTGACTATTTTCTACATACAAAAAATAAACTATATATACTACACAGTACTGAAAAGTAGAAATTGAAAACGGTTAAATACTCAGCAGAAAAACAAACAGCAAATTTTCCCCTCATCCATACATGTGTTGGCAGTTATTTTCCTCAGCAGCATTATGCTGTTTGTGCCTCTGATGACTCTTGGTGAATCTTTTTGGACCCTCCTAATTGCTGCTGCTTACACATCCACTTTTCAAATTCAGCAGTGATTAAAGGCATACAAAGCAAATCCCTATCTGGATTATGTTTAAACCTATTATTAGAAATGAAATATAAGAGAAACAACACTTCTATAAGTTAACCTTGTTTAATTTACCTGTCAACAGTCTAAACAGTCAGGTTCACCCTTTTGTGGCTGGCAGGTTGTATCACTCCCAAGTACGACTGTAGCCACTGTCACATGTTCTTCCCCAGGCTCAGCAAGAAGACATTTACTAACCAGGGGAGCATCAGAACAGCAAGCAGGCATGCAGAAACAAAAACACACAATATATTTTGATTCAGCTCTTCAGCTGACCTGGAACTCCCCTTTGTATGTAAACAGAGGAAAAAAATCAACAACACTCTATTTTTTTACTTTGGATTTTAATAGTATGCTCTGATTTGTAAAATTCGTCTTGCAAGTTCTTTCAGCTAGTTTCAGAAAAGACTTTTTGTAGCTTCCAAATATGCAAAGCCAAAATCAAACTAGAAAGGAGCCTTGACGTTAAGTAAATATTAACTGTAGGTGTAACTAGTTTTAAGATACATAACTGAACATTTAATCATATTGTTTGTAGAATTTACCTTCTCCAGTTCAGCTTGAATTTGGCAAAAGCGTACTTACTGATCATAAATAACAATATTTAAAATATACCTGCAATTCACTTGGGGCTATTTTTTTCACCTTCCATTTCTACTTTTTTTTTCCACTCACATGAAACTCGCTGATGCTCAGCCAGCTCCTGATTCTCTACCACATGTTCATCTCAGCTCCTCCCATTTCTCCTGCTCATTCATACATCTTGTGTTCCCACTTCTCATATCTGGCAATGGGCCATGGGGAAATCCTTTTAGAAGGGAAAACAGAGACAAACCCCAAAGTTTGGGTTTAGTAAGGCAGACTAAATATTACTGCAAATTAGCTTGAATTCAGGAAACTGTAAGCTCTTGTTTTCTTTTCTTCATAGGTTATGTCAGCACTTGTGTACTTATTTAGTCTTATTTCTTCCTTGCTATATGAAACTGCTTGCTTAGAAGGCTTAAAGACCTAGTTACTACCTAATAACTAACTACTACTAGCTAGTTACTACCTCATGTTTTCTTCCCCTATAAGTAATGTTGTTCTGTTCTGACTATATTCAGAATCTGTTAGACTTGTCAACTTATTTTTTCATTTAAATCTTTTTTTTTTTCTTTTTTACTATGAAGCTCTGTGAGAGAACATACTGTTACAGTTTTTGAAGCAAGGACACAAGCCTGGCTGAATCAAGGCAGTGTCAGAGCTAAATGATACTGAAAATGAATGAAGAAACTGGTTCACTCGAGTTTTTTCTCCATGTGCTGGATTACAGATGGCTGCTGAGCAGATCTTGAAGGAAGTTTAAAAAATATTGATCAAATATGGCATCCTATAAGCAAAAATTGAGTACATATAAAGTAGCAACTTAAATGTTCACATGCTGGCTAAAAGTCTTTGTCTGACTTTTTAATACTCTCAGATAAAGGAGGCTGACAGTTTAGCATGCGCTTACTGAAAATATAAAAGATTAGGCGTAAATATGCAGTGTCTGGAAGACAAAAAGAACAGTACCAAGATATACTTAAGAAAGCAAGTGCTTATGTGCTTGATACAGTGTAGTTACAGTATATTACACAGAGTACACATGAGCTGCCTTGCCAAATTCAGATAGGATATAAATAGTGCTAATAGATGTTGGTAAAACTGTAAGTGGATACATATCAGGCCACTTTACAAAACGCAATCCCTCTGCTGACATTCAATATCATCACCTTCAGTGATCACTACCACCATGGACTTTCCAGTCACCACAAACTTTTGGTTAGCAATCCGGCTATTGTGAACACAACTTCTGTACTGCTAAGCATTCGTGTCTGTCAGGACTCTGCTTTTCTCATTTCTGTGTTTGCTCTTGCCTTGTCTAGCCTACTTCTGGCTTTGCCTACTTAATACCTGGTATTCTGTCCGCTCCTTAGACACCCAGTCACGGTCCACTTTGTTAAAATACCCATTCAAGCTCAAACAAACTCAGTCACCTTCTCTATCGACCAGTATTGTTATTGAACACTATGCACCAGCATATTCGGAAACAAGAGCTTTGTTTTTACTCCAGACATCATCTGATGTATTTTCCTCTCTCACCTCTGACCACACTATTCTGGGCAAAAGTTGTATAGTTTCCATATATTCTAGACAAGGGGCCAGAAGGAAGAGATGTGTGAAAAAGCACATTGAGTTTTAATTTTATGCTAAATGCATACATGCTGTGGTGTGCCGCACATCCTGAATTTAGGAAAATGTTCTTCCACTGATACTCGATACTCGAGACTGCTGATCGCTGTGTTGTCATTGTGCTCCTTTGTCATGCTGACATAACCTGCATGGATGCAAAAATCCCACACATTAACTGAAGGAGGATTGTAAGGACGAAACGACTTCAGCTGCAGAATTCAAATACATTATTTTATTTTGTAAACTCAAATTGTTCTTTACAAGGGTTTGAAATTCCAACTTTTACATTCAAGTTCCCAAATGGTAGCAGCATACACGGTGTAAGCTTTTAATGAACATTCCCTCAAGCTGTTCACAAAATACATTGACTGAAATATCATTAGCTGCTTTTCTAGCAGCATAAACCTACATGATCAATACATTTCCTGACTTTGTTCAAAGGCAAATTGTAATGATTCTATTGCTTCAAGTCATACCCAAACACTTTGATGCTTGCCTGAGTCTGATAAATGCAATCCTTTTTTAAGACTCTGAATAGTACACGACATATCTATCCATCATGATGAAATGACCCCATCATTACATTACAGTTCTGAGATTTTGCGTCATTCATCAAACATCTTTCTTTGACCGTAATGGTAAATTCCAGGTTTGTACTCATTTGTAAAGTTTCATATCATTCTTTCCTTTACTGCAAGCAGCAGGCATTGTGTCTGTGAAAGAATTAGGAACAGCAGCATCACAAATACAATCAATACTTCGCCTGAAGAAGCCTCTCAATCAGAACTTTAGTACCACACGTTCTCATTTTTAACAGATCATAGAACAGTCCTCATCTAACTGGGGAAGAGGGAGACTGTTCATATCATCTTCCCTTCAGTAGGTAGCTGTCGCGGGCTAAATTTATTACCAAACTTTCCCAGTTTTCTTGGTGGTATTTCCTTTAAGAGCAGCCCCATACACTCAGGAATTCCTCAGATCTGCCCTGTTTTTCAAAAAATACCAAGCAAACTAAGAGCCGTATGCTACTGTTGCAACTGCAGATAACTGCAGATTTCCTTATAACCTGGCTGGGGAAAAAAAATCTGGGAAGGACTTTTCAGAACTGAAGAGCTGAATGTGCAATGGACTCCTTTTAAGTGACCGTAGGCTGATGAGTTAGTGTCTCTGTCACAAGTGCTTGTGCAGTGCAGTATTAGAGAGCCAATAAAAAGTTAATGAAAAATACAAGCTATTCTTGAATGTGCCATAAATAAAATAACTATACTTAATTAATAAAAATAGAATATAAGCTAACTTTATGCTTAATGGTCTAGCTACAGAGACTGTTCATAAATTCAATTATCTGGGATCAAACATATCCAATCAGAACCTGTCCAACAGAAACTGGAAAATTTTGAAAAATAGTTAATTCAGCCATGGCTTTCCTTATATAAGCCTGAAAAAACATTTCACCTCAAAATGTAGAAAGACTTGACTGGTGAAATACCTAATTTTTTGCTGTAGCAATTTATGAATGTGAATCCTGAGAAATTATTGATAGTGACAGGAAGAAAATTGAAGCTTTTGAGATGTGGTGCAAGCACAGACTCTTGCATATCTCCTGGACAGAAAAGAAGATAAATGCTCATATTAAAGATATTATTGGAGAAAAGTAGACTTGGTTGTCAGAAATGAATAGGTGTGAATGTATGTGCTTTGGACACATCAGGAGTAGAGATGGAAATAACCTTGAAAATGTAATTATGGAGTGAATGGTGACAAGTCATCATAATAGAGAACAGCTAGAAGGAAGGTGGATAGATGGTATGCATTAGAGTGCTTTGACTTCACTTAGTGAATGCCCAAAACTAGCAATGGATTGAGGAGGCTTCTAAAAATTCTCCTATGATATTACCAACATGCAGGTGCTCATAAATTGATTTTACTTAACTTGCAAGCAAAGGAAACAACCACGATTGTTCTGTCAATACAGAACAGTTACATATATAAAATACAGAATACAGTATTTTATAAATTGCAAGTGTATTTGCAAGTATACACCTTTTTTTACGTCACCTTACTAATCCTTGTTATCTCTGAATGTGCCTTCGTACCATGAAAGTCTGGTGGCAAGTAAAACTGCCCTATCTGCAAGCGTGACTCAAAATAAAGACATTTTCAGACACTATAGGATAAAACTGTCCTTAACAAAAACAGAGCAAAAGAAAAAAAAAAACACTTAGGCAGATTATGGCTAGAAATCAGTTTCAAAGGAGAAGATTGTCGGTTAGGTACATGGTCTCTCCCTTAACTCAGAACTGGTGGTACCCCACGAGCTGTCAGCGTCTCCTTCCCAAGGAAGCCCTTTCTGTCTCCAGCTGATTGTCTTCATGAGACAGCGCGCACAAGTCTCCCTCCAGACTTTTAGGGATTTTACTCTGAATAAAGCAACTTGCTTCCAAAGCCATCTTTGTTGCATTTATCACATGCAGGTGAAAGACTTTTCCTCCTAGCTTTGTTTTCTGTCCGGCCAATGTAGATTATGGGAGACACACATTAAGTCCCTATTTACAGGACAAAACACCACTTCTTGGTCTATTGCTAGATGAGAGTAATTTCACTGCAAATAACCAAAATAATAATGGGATACATTTTGGAGCTCTCTTGTTATGGCAACTCACATTGCCTAGAAAGCCACCTTTAACTCAGGTGAGCGTAACCACCATTTTCAATTTACAGAAGATGTAAAAAGCATTAATTGCTATATAAAAAGAGGTAGTTAAAACAATGAGATGCTGTTATCCGAGATATGTTACACTGCAAAGTTTAATTAGAAACATTGTGGATTTCTCTGAAGACCCAATACAGCAAACTCAGAGGCTATGATTTGAACTGGAGGAGCTGTGTGCAGTATGTGAAAGAATAAACAAATAGACAAGGAGTAAAGAAGACCAGAAACAAGGACTAATACCAAAGTCAAAAAGCTAAGAGAGAAACCTTTTGTGCAATACTGAGGACAAAAAAATGATTTTCCAGGGTTTGACTTTTACTGAGTTCAGAGGAACTTGCGTATCACAGGAAACAAACAAACAAAAAGTGTATTATTGAAAAAATAAATAAGTTTTCATCAAAAAAATTAGAAAATCCATTCATAACTAGGAAACAACATGCCAGAAGCAATCTGATAGATATTGAAAACTGGCTAAATGCTAGAGCTGAAAACAAGTAATGATGTTTTGTTTCCTCTTGACCTATCTGTTACTTAAAAAATACAATAGTGAAGGACCACACTCCACCTTTGCAGAGAGGTTCTGCAACGCAGGACTTTTCAAGAGCATGGCTATTATTAGGAAGACAAGTGCTTTGCTAACCAACCAGATAGAATTTCTTACTTGTTTGCCCAGCTGACTGACAGATATGACTTACTCTGCAGTTCATGATACACTGCAGTGTCTTGATATGACTACTTCGTTCTCGATCATTTGTACTATCTGCGCTTACTGTACTAACAAAGACCTGAGGACAACCATTAAGCTGTTCCTGGAAACAAGTGCACATTGCTCAACTTAACATGAGTTAAGGGATTCCCTGTCCTTAAAGTTATCACTCCATACTCTCTTCTGTTTCACTTGAAAGCCGTTTTGTTCTAAGAATCTTGTGCCACATTATTTCCTCAACCAGAAAAAAACATTCCTCTCTTCCCATTACTTTCTTTTAACCTCTCCTGACATGACGCAGAGAAAGAAGTGGAACAAACTTGCCCCACAAGAGTGTATAGCACCCTTTGTTTTAGTCTGCTTAAAAATTCCACTTGCAACGGTAGTCCAAAATATATAAATAAACTAAAAAAAAAAAAAAAAAAGATTGGATTAAATATATTTCAATGAAAATAATGGGATTAAAAGTAAATAAATTCCAATAGAAATTTGGCCAGGTAGGAACTCAATAAAACCTGAGTAAAGACTAAAGGACTAGGTCTTATTATTAGACAGAGCCATCCATTAAAACCCATCTGATCATGTGAACCTGGCTACAGCTGTAAAAGCAGCAGAGTCCAAGTCAGGTCTCAGCTGCACGCTGAAATTAGAAAGGTGAAGGTCAAATAAGCAAAGGCAACAAACCAGACACTAGCGGCTGCAGTCATGTCTGCGAGCAGATTTCAGGACTGTTCATTCAGATTAAGAGTACCACAGGTCAGATTATCTGAAGCTTTTATGTTGGCACATTTGGAAAACTCGATGCGTCTATTCAAGCTAATTGGCAGTTAAGTGTTCATTCATACCTCCCTTAATTGGGTCTGATATCAGAACCGCACGCTTTGTTTTAGCCCTTTAGAATTTCAAATGGCACAGAAGTATGTATCCCGCTGCTTCTTTGCCTAATCAGCCCATGATTACAGAATTTGCACCTACTCCTCTCTCAACAACTTAGCTGATCATCATTTGTCTAAGACTCATTCAAAACAGCTTATATCTGACTAACAGCATCTAAATTAATAGCCATCCTAAGAGCCCTCTGACAGTTTTACACCAATATGCTAGCAAAATACTCCTGCTGTGGACCCGGGGTATGTCAGCGAGGTTGATACCAGAAAGCAGTCAGAGAGCAGGAGCACATCGTAGCAGGAATGGAATGCTCCACCAGTAGAGCTGCATCTACACTGAACGGCTCAGGACTCCAACAACATCGATGCTGAGGAGTGGCCAAACTTTCACATCTGTGAAAGCAGAAATCTACTGTAAACCTCTCCTCGAATACTCACCTTTCTACTGATGTGTTTTCGGATTTGTTCCCAGTTATACTCCAGATACAAAATCCTGAGAATTAAGAATCTTCAAACATTACTGCATAGTAATTACTGAATT
Organism: Anseranas semipalmata; assembly: GCA_013399115.1. Lineage (NCBI taxonomy): Eukaryota > Metazoa > Chordata > Aves > Anseriformes > Anseranatidae > Anseranas > Anseranas semipalmata. Next base: position 530,181 of record VXAA01003997.1, on the reverse strand, counting down.
CACTATTTATCTGAAGTCTGCAAGAAGATGCAGAGATCTTGGTCCACACAACCAAGAGTACTCCAGTGCATGGCTTCACGAACAGCTTGCTCAAGATGAAATACAATTTTAATTGAATGAGCAAACCTTAGCTGGCACTTATAGGTGAAATCTTTTAACCGCCACATCTAACTATGTATTAGTTATAGAGTACGTATATAAAACTTTATCTTACCCTTCAGTGGAAAATAAAATGACTAGAACCGCACACTAGACCTCTGCACTGTGTTTGTTCTTAGACCAAAAGCAAGTTGTGGGACAGTAGCCCTCTCCCCTTTCATTCTTTTCCCTACCTCATGACCTGCTGTATAAAAGTTCCTAGGTGAAGATGTGCCAGTTTGTGAAAAACTTGTAACTACAAGATCACAAGAAAATGTCATAACATTAGGTCATATTAGCAATTTACATAAAATGCCACTTTTCAAGAATACAATACTTAAACATTCAAAAACAGGAACTTCAGAGATTATAGTGAAACTTCTAGAATATGACATCTACATGACTTCAGTTCTGCCCAACAAAGAAGTCTGCTTAGCATCTTCCTGGCTTTATACTTAGGTCATAAAAAAAAATCCGGGAATGGGTCACTTCAAATTTATTTCTTGTATAATTTGTACTAACTTCCATTCTCTCTTTTTCTATTTAATTTGCAGACAGCTCATATAGGTTTTTGATATATTCTTTTCCTTTTTAGTAATGGAATAATCTTCTAGGATTTGTTTCTGATTTACTGTGTTAATACAAGTATATTAAAAATGAGGAATCTACATCAAATGAATTGCTTATATTAGTCATTTGATTTGGGAAGCAAAGTACCTAATGTAAGAATTGTAAGGATAAAAAAAGAACAAGCTCCTTAAAAGTATAATAGTTTTGACAATATGTATTTTTATATGTTATTGACAACAAATAAGGATTGACAGCTAGTCAGAGTACTTCAGCTCTAAGGCAAACCTAATCTAAATGGCCACTGAAGTTTGAAGTTGACTTTTTATTATTTATTTATTTTTTCAATCAGGACAACCTCCTTAAAACTGAATCCTGTATCCCATTCTTACGGTCACCTGTCTATTGTGAATGCCCCAATCCATTGATCCTTAAGCCTGGAGAGAATCCTTTTTTTCTAACCCCGGACTCACAATCAGAGCTAAACCCTTTGCCTGGCATCATTCTAGATTCCCAAATCAGCGTCTGAGATCTGCTATGCATTTCCTGAGGCTCTCAGTCATTTTCACTATCATCCCTCTGAGCTGGTTTCACCTAGGCTATGGACATTCAAGGCTCTCAGTTTAACTCCCCCAGGACAACATTGCAGGGAAACAGGGAACACAGGTCTGGAAGAAAAAATTCCTACCCACATGTTATTATGCCAGAAGTACCCGAGAGCTCCTCAGTCTTCGTTTTCCTCCCAACCCTTGTAAATCTGGAAACCGGCATCCTTCCCCACAAGCTGCAGGGCTTACCCTCCCTTCTCTCACCCTCCTGCGGGCCATGCCAGCCCCTCTGCTGCGCGCAGCTCACGTACACTCAGCCAGCTCCTTGCCCCCTCCGGTCACGCTGATCCCAGCTGTCTTCCTTAAATTGCCTCTACAGAAAATTCATTAGAGATGTTCAAAACTGAGAACAAAGATACATTTAGCTGGTCCAATTAACCAACCAAGAAGTTGGAGACAGGGCAGGCATCTGGATAACACTTTCTAGCCACCTACACTTGGACACGCATGGCATGAACTGCAGATTCAATACGGACAGATACATCCTACTTTGCTACTGACTTTCCAGACATATTCCGTCTCTTGGAAAGCTGAAAGAATATTACATTACAAAGCCATTTCACACAGGAAGATTTCCTGAGGTTACTGGCAAGGGCCCCTTCGATCTGCATCTTCAAGTTCCTGCTGAAGATTTATGAGGAAACCGATTTTTGAGACTTTCATCTGCCAACAGTGAAGGCGAAAAATGTAGATGTCGATATGTAGATGCAGATCTTCCCCCAGCCTGTCTGAAGAAGGGCCATTTACCTGCCGTAGCGCTGTCGGTGCCACCACGCGCCGTTTCCCCCCGTTTTGTTATTTACACGCCGGTCGGGCCTCGCCACCATCAGCACTTAGGAAATAAAAGCCGAGGGGAAACGTGAGCCGAGCAGCGCCCACAAACGACGCCGAAGCAGCCGTGAGCACCGCGTCTCCGTGCGGGGGCACGCCCGGCGGGGACACACATGTCCCCCCGCTGCCCGCACGGCGGCCGGGGAGCGGCCGGCCCCACGCC
>VXAA01003997.1:490772-518486 GCA_013399115.1 Anseranas semipalmata | reverse complement strand
CCCCCCTTCTGTACTGGGTACAGCACCTGAAAAATGCTTACACTGAAGCAGTTATGGTAGTGGTTAGTAGTATTAACATTGCTTTGCAGCCACTAAAGAATTCCCTTTCCTCTGCAATTGTAGCCTCTGTCTTTCTTAAACCTTTCTGTGGAAATAACCTGATTGACCATCAGGGAATAGCTTTAGATTTGCAGATTTATAGTATATATTTTCATATTGGGTAAATTACTGATCTTGAAGCTATTTTATTACTATATTTAACATAAGAGACAATTGAAATGCTAACTTCAAACTTGCACTTACTATGAAAATCTTACTTCTGTAGTTTTAAGTGCCTGAGAACTAGTCTCTCAAAAGTTGAAAAAGATGAAAGTAAGTAGTTGAACTTGGGAAGTGCTTAATATAAAGAAGATTTGTAGTTTTAGCCTTGTGATTGGATTGTCTGATGCTACAGTGTAGGTGTGAAAAGAAGTTTGCTGGACTAAGTTGCTGTTCCTTTAAAAACACCAACAGCAACAAAAGAGCCTGATTGACTTTACTTGTGGTGTCCTTTTAATGGACGGAAAATGCTGTTGGATTCTTCCCCTTTAAAGTTTTATTCTGCAGTCACGTAGATAGCGGTCAAAGTAGGGTAAGTCCCGTTACTTTAATATAATTTTGTGTTTTAACTGTCGTCGTCTTCCGTTCCTGCTTGAAAATATAGGCATGTACTTAATTATCCAAAATGCAGTAGTACTTCTCCATAATAAACTCATTATTGAAATTTAACCCATAGTTATAATTTAGTAGGGAATTAAGTAAAATTAAATTTTGAGGAACATGAAAATTGTTCTGTTCTTGGGATTTAAAAGAGTAAAACCCGATACTCAGTCACTTAACTCTCAATAACTGCAGTGCCCTTCTGTGGGCTTTTGTCCTAATGTCCTAGTCAGTTAGAAAGGATATAACTTTTTTTTAAAAACCTTTGTTTACATGAAACAGCAAAGAGGAGTCATTCAGAAATTACGCCCTTTGTTCGCACAGTGACACAATGTATTGTAGTCTAAGAGAAAGGAAGTTTTAGTTCCTAAGCTGTTCCAATAATAAGAATGAGATAAAGTAGACTTTTCTTACTTTTAATGGCAGAAACAGAATTCAGCATTCTGGGAAGAGGTGGAAGAGGTATGTACTTCTTTTTTTTTTTCCCTGACAGGTGGTTCTTTCTCAGCATTGAATTGCTGCAGAGTTAACATTTATTTGCTTAAAAAGCAAAGGAAAAGGAAAAGCAAGAAAATTTTAGAGATTTTTGCTGAAAACGTGTTTATTTAAATACCTTATTCAGTCATCCTTTGTAAATGTAGATGATATGTGTCACTATTTCTGCAAAACTTCTAATCCATCTCTTCTCTAAAGCTTCCCTTCTGCTATCGACAGTTAAATTCCAGTGGCAAGAAAAGAAGTACTATTTTTGCTTGTGTGAAGTCAGTAAATCAGGGTCTAGGAGTTGCATTTGTGAGCTGTTAGTGACATTTTTCTTAGAAAACATGTATAGAATATGAAAGTAGGCATAACTCTGCAGCCTAAGGGAAACTGGGAAATCTGGAAATAAGATTTCAGTTTGTTCCAGTTGGAACTGGTAGTCTAGACTGCTGTAAAATCATGAGAATTTTGCTTTAGGAAATAGGAGGTTTCACCACATACTAAAACTATGTCTTTGTAGAATATATACACATTGGTACAACTGGAAGTAAATCAGTTGAAAACTTAATATTTTTTAAAAAAAAATCTCTCTGAACTGGGAATGAAAACCAACTTAAAGGCTATGTTTCTAAACCTGGGGGAAGTGGGCGCCACATGTCATGTTTTCCAAAGTTGCTCTATCACTCCCAGCCTTTGTTTCCCGTTAAAGGTTAAAACGCCTTCAGTGAGATTACAAAGTAGAATGGCTGCCATTTAATTTTGTTTCATTTTGACACCTTTACCTGTCGATCTTAGTTTCGGTTCTTGCGTGCGTTGGAGCATTCTGGTCTGCGTTGGATTTGTTACGCAGATGAAACCACGTTCATGTTCTCCATGAGTTCTCCGCTGCAGTTTATCTAACAGGGAAGCTGATTTGTGAGACTTCTTTGAAGACTCTCTTGTGTTGGTTCTGCCTCCTGAGAAATTGTGCAGTGGAGCTGTGCCCTAATTCACACTGGCTTTAAATTCTTCGGAGTCATTCCTGCTTCAGTCCATATGTGGGTGCCATGAGTATGAAAGTTTCTGTATACTAAGTGATTTAATGCTATCAACCTTATGGTTAAAAGGCTGCATCATGCAATATCCACATAAAATTCATTTTAAAATTAGCTGATCACCTCTAAGTTTTATAAATGAGAAAATATTAATTGGTAGCATTTCTAGAGGATTTATTATTTTCCCACTGTTTTTCATCATCCTTGTCCATCATCTGCTAAAGAAAAAAGAAAATAGCAACAACGACAAAAAGCAATTGGGGGCAAAAATAATTTTGGCAGAAAGGTGAGAAGGTGGATGGGTAAGTAATGACAGGTTAGTTCTGGAGTGTTGTGAGTCAGTTTAGTAATCTAAGCTGACCTGCATAGCGGGTATTTTAACATAGCCAAAAGCAAGTTAGTTTATCTAAAAATAAAAAATGCAAGTCCTCTTTACAGAGTGCCAAAACTGTATTTTGGAAGCTTGTCATTCTGACGGTGTTGCACCTGACTGTTTTGAGTACTCTAAGCTGGCACTGCTACTGAAGGAAACAGTTTTTCACCCTTACTGCTGCTGCCGTTGCTGTTCAGGGAATAGCAATTCAAAGCCGCTTGCCTCCTTTGAGTCAGCAGCTCTCGAAGTTGTAGAGACAAATCAGGCTTGTGAAGAGTAAGAAGAGAAAAGTGAAAAATAGAGGTATGTAGTGACTGGAGGAGGGGGTGGGGAGCGGGGGAGATAATAAAGTTGGAAAGTACGGAGTTGCTACACCAGTAGCTGGAGGATTACCCTTAATCAAACCCCGCTGTGCTTCACTGTGCTGGAATGCGTGGAAGCGCAAACACCAAAGCCAGCGCTTTGAGCCAGAGAAGCAGTCTTACTTGCTTGTGGGCCATCCTTTTCCAGCGTGCCAGCCCAGGTGTGTCTGTGGCCTGCAGGATACCGGATCGTGGAACTGATCCTATTCAAAACTGTATTTTTTTTTTTCCAGATTAGTTTTCATGTGGATCAACACGACTTACATGGCCACATGCTACCCCCTCCTTGTGCTGGCAGAATCTGTGTGACAGTCTCGGGCTGGTAGAACTGTTACTTTCAGTGACAGCTTAATTTGGAACACTGTTCGTTGGGTTAGACCTTATTAGATCAACTTAAAGATATATTAAACTGCACCTTAAGATTGGACTGAAGCAGTTCCACCCTCCCCTGTGGGGAGACCTTTGTCTTGGACTGACAATAGCACTTTCACAGCCGTGTAGTGAGCTAGTTCAGGAAGCAGATCTATCTGAAAATAACCTGGCCAAAAAAGTGGTTTTTCAGCAGTGGCACTCATCAATCAGATGAGTGCTTGCGTAGTGGAGGGATAGGGCTGACAGATTTAGATTGGCTCACACTGCTGTGAAATTGCACCCTAAGAAATTCTACAACAACCCCCTCCCCTCCCATTTGGTTGAGACAAAATGAAGTATGTCCCTTGTTTCAGAGAGCTGCAAACTTGCGTGTAGTGAGTGATGCATTACTGTTTCACGTCTGAAAAAGAATGTCCTTTGGTTAGAAACAATTGAAATCAATGCTGTATTTATACACAAATGTGTGATTTATGCTGGTGACAGTAATTTTGAACTAATGTGAATGTTATGGAATCCACAATGAATTTTCTAATGTTTTAACTGACTGGCAGCTGTAACAGATCATACCATTCATGCTAATGTATAATTGCTTTCAAAATAAATTGATTTTATGTTGGAATTTGGATTTGGTGGGGTCATATTTAGTGAGAGGTACTTACACTTCTTCTTTCTCTAGGAGTGCTTGGTTTCTTGTTTTCTCCCATTTTTGTCTTTCTCATTTGGACAAAAGAGAAAAATTTGAGGCTTCAGTGTTTTTCAGGCCGCCCGAAGTCCCGATGGCTCACAGTTCTGTACTAGTATTATGGTTAGAAGATGTGGTCTTTGATGTTTAGACTGGTCTTTTCCTGTTCTGCAGTCCAAACTACTGAGTCTGGTGCTGTGACTTGAACTAGAGTAGGCGGTACAGGCCCGTGCTTGCAAACAGATTTGTCTTCATGCCAGCTCTCATTCTTCTTTTCCCCTCCTAACGCCTGCTGGAGTTGATTGTTCTTTAAACAAAGACTTGCGCTAACTTACACGTTCATAGAGAGAAATGAATCTTACTTGTAAATAATCATACTTTCAAAAAAAGGTACTACCCTGCAGATAAGCACCATAAATAGCTTGTTTTTTTCCCCCAAGCATGAGCTGATAAAGTACAAGTAGTAAATCTTTTTTGTGTCAACCTAAAGATTTACATTAGTAACACTCCACAGCGCTCATAGCACGGATAGACCACGAGTTTACTGTTGCACATTAAGCTGTTCCACAAGGATTCATAGAAAGTGAAAACACTTTTTAAAACGTTAGTCATTTAACTTGTATTTCTTGCGCTCTTTGGGGTCTGAAAAGTATGCAGAGTATTTTATTAAGGCACGCTTGATTGGACAAAAATCAGTCTGCTACTGAAAAACATTCAAGCATAATTTTGTTTATTCTTTGAAGAGACACTGTTTGCAAAGAGCTTGCACTCCTGTAGTGTCGTATGCGTTGAAATTCTGTAGCTGCCAAACTAATCATAGAATTCAATTTTACCTGTTTTTCCATTAGTAATTTGTTTGTATATGAAAACTTTTATGAAAATAGCTGCCCAGGAATGTTGCCAGAAACAGTTGGATGAAGTTGTATGGATACTTTTGATTGTACAAATCCTCACTTTGAAATGATTTGATTTCATCTCACATTATCGAGTGGGTTTGTGGCTTCTTGTTTTTAGTTGTTTCATTTCATATTATTATTAAAGCAAATCTTTATTTGTAATCTTCAATTCAGAAAGCTTCACAATAATGCATAAGAAATGAGCACATGGATCTGCCTTGCATATATTCACCAGTTAGTAGTCTATTGGGATTCCTGGAGTTCAGTCTGTTTTGTTTATAAAGAAATTCTGGAGACCTTAAGTGAGTCTTGATTCAAAATCTATAACTAAATACCATCTCTGGTATAGGAAAAAACTAACAAGTAACTGATACCATTCATGACCACTGGATCAAACGTTCAGTGGCTTGGCCAACACAAAGAAACTTGGATGCGTCGGTTCTAGATGATAATCCTGTTGCAAAGGGAAGCTAGATGAGGGCTAAAACCAATTTTAATACTATAGACTGACTTTGCACTGTCTTAATTCAAACCAGAATGCATGCAAAATGGTCTTAGTGAAAATGGAGGGGGAAGTAGTTCTGATACTCCTGGGCTTCTCTGAGATTGCTGACCAGGAGATACTGCTTTCTTACCCCAATACGAGTGATAAGCAGACAGAAATACAACATACTTAAGTTGGAAGAGAATATTCCAAATATTCTCGGTACACAACTCACAAGAATCAACTGTTTTCTGAAGTCTTCCTTTTGACATCTGAAAGCAGCTCCTGAGCAAATTCAAAACAGATGTTGTAGACTCGGTGTCAACCATGTACAGGCCCACAACCTGATTTGTATGTTACCACGCGACTTTACCAACATAACCTTGTGGGTGAGCAGTCAAAGCTCTGGCAGGAGACAGATGCTTAAGTTAAAGCTGAGCAAGGCAGTGGGTTCGGGTGGGCAGCAGGAAGTATCTTTCTGCATCCTTTAGTTTCCTTTGCTGGATGTTTCCCTGTGCTACTTGTTTCTTTTCAGTCCTTCATATAGGGCTGTACTTGGCACTAGTGAGGAAGGTGCCAAGAGTCATATATGGCAGTAACACCTTCTGGCCTCTACTTGGCTACGAGTTTCAGCCCCATCCTCATTTTGATTATTAGCTCTGCTCTCAACACCTGGACTAGAATTCTGTGATTAATCTCATCATGAATGTAGCTGTATTTGGGGAATATCTAACAGAAATACTGAAATCTTTTCCTCAATGTAACTTGGGCCACAACTTGTTGTCTCCTCCCATAAAATTCATAGTCGAACGTTAGGTCTCAGCCCTTTTCTTGAAGGTGTTAAAAGGCTTCCACTCAATGCCTGAGTTTTAGGCACTAAAAAGTATAGTTGATAGCTTTTGTTCGCTGATCGTAAATCTTAGCCAACAGCATTTTTAGACTTTTAAATGAACTTCTGCAGCTATTAGAGATTGTTGCAAAACTCTATAATCTGTAGGCCAGCGTGCACTTCTAAATCCTTCCTTTCTTGCAATGCAGATGGCATTGCAGAATGTTCTGACATTGAGTTAAAAGCAACAAACCAGAATAAAGCAATACACTGCTACATTTTTCTCTGTAGGATGGAAAGGTGGGAAAACAAACATAGCAAGATGCATTCCACAGTTTTTGCGTCAACCATTTCAGGATGCTACTGACCTGCATGCAATGATCATGAGGGTGATTTAAAAAAAATAAAGTCCACAAGAACAACAAAACATACCTACAGAACATGAATGAAAATACTGGGTTTCATTGCTTTTTGGCTTTTGAAGAGTAGTTAAAGCAATGGAACTTTAAGTACCTGCATATGCAAACCTAAGAAGTCTATGTGGGATTCAGGACCTGAAGGCAAAAACTATACAGGCTAGATTGTTTTTAGATATGAAAAGTTAAATTTTGTGCTTTGATAATGCCTTGGCTATGCTTAGGAAAGATCAAATGATTTATTTTATCCATCACCTTGTCAATCAATTAGTTATCATTCTCCTGTAGAGTTTGTATGTGAGAGAGAACTATTGCATCTTTTTGTAGATAACTTTTGCCCTCCTCTTTACGGTTTCCCAGTCAATGTTTTTTATAATGTTTTTTATAATGTTTTAACTGCTTTTTGTATATCCAGCACATGCATGTGGACTGCTATTCTGAGGTCACTGCAGCTGAGCAAATGAAGTTGATTTTCTGTTCAATTTTTGAGTCAGGGAAACAAAGATCACTTTTAAACAATGAGGCATTATTTTTGCTTGTAGCTTCAGGCCACTTTAAGCCAGTACACTTGATGAAGTGTGTGCTTTCTTCTGTTTTCTGGGCAGTTATACTTCTTTAGAATGAGGCTTGCTGCCTTCTCTGCAAGCTTCTCAGATTTCTCTTAGTCACTGTCACTGTCTCTTTGTCACAGATGCAGACGTTTGTGAAATGACCAAATCCTCTGCACATGGGTACCAAATTTATGTTCATGCTTGGGGTACAGGTTAGTATTGTTTCAGGTGTCTGATCTTACAGAGGGAATTAGCTTCATCTTTCCACTATTTCGAGTGAAGGCAAAAGTTAAGCAACCACTGCTGCAATATATGCACTGTCTTAAGACTTAACAGTGGCAGACCTGTACTATGGGCCTCTTAAAAACTCTAAAATTAATTTTAAAAGTATATGTTTGATTTCTAACATTGTTTACAGTAGATGTTAAAGTAATTTTAAATAAGCAAAAGGCAAAATATTAATAGTGCTACAACCTAAATCGGGAAATGCTGGTAGCTGCTTAAATGATATTTAGTACTTGCAGATTGCTGATTTCCACAACATAGCTTAGAGAAATGTTATTTTAATATAAATTCAACATGGTTAATTCTGCAACTGAACTTTTCTAAATAGTGTATTTTTTTAAGCAGGAAAATTTCACAAATTGTATACAATGACCTTTCAGCTTTTGTAACTTTGAGAAGTTTGTCTGACTTGAGTTCTTTCTTGTATAGTATATACCAGAATATATCTTTGCTTAGATAATGAAATGGTAACATTAGTTGGAGAGCTTCAAAATAAAGCAGAAGTGAATGTAGAGGTTAAAATGAGAAGGTTCCGCACAATGCAGATCGTGCGAGTAGACTCGGCAAGAATGGTCTGTGGGATCTGTCTGATGGCGAGTGCCTGATGTCTGTAGTGGGAATGGTCATACTATGATACCTTCAGCTGAAGTTTGTTTTTAGGAAAGAAAGAAAATTGTAGTGGTCTCTGATTATTGGGACACTGGTGATCTTCACATATTTCACAGAAAACTTTAGTACAAGAAGACTCCTTACTGTAACTTTAAGAAGTCAGGCATGTTTTGAAAGCATTCTACAAAAGTGAATCCTTGCAATAGTATTTTGTTTCCTGTATATTGCCTGCTACTTATCTTGGTAAAATCAGCAGCTATAAAACTGCGATTGCATATGAGGAATGTTGAGGGACAGGTACAGCAGTTACTTGCATATTCTAGCTAGCCACAAGGCAAAAAAATTGACTGAAATGATAAGCAAAATAGTTGCAGCACTCTCATGGAAAGAATCAGGAGTTCCTTAAAGTTCTGAAAACATTAGAGAAGAGTTCCTACACAAGACTATTAGCCTGAAATTAAAATAACTGCAGAAAATAAACAAAAACACCCCAACACTGGAAGGTAACATACTATTCTCTAGAATTGTATTGCTAATGCACGAAGATATGGTAGAGCTCTGTAAAATAAATAATTTTTTTTTTTTTTTCTCTCTTTCCTGAAGAAGGTCTTGTTTTTGGGAACAGAATATCTATTTTGGATCAGGGAGGGTAATTTTCAATCAGCTCAAGCTAGCTATTTGGCTTGAAAATATAATTAACATGTCTAGCAATTTGAACCAAGTGAAAATTTAGTCTTGTGACTGGTGATTCGGTATAGACATCAAAATCCAACAAATAAAAACAGATTTGAGACAGAGACATGAATGGGTAAGACTGTTTTTTTTCTGTCTTCTTTTCTATCTCTTTCCCTCAGTCTCCCATCTTTCCTTTTTGTTTTCTCTTCGGACATAACAAATGCACCTCATTCCCATACCGCAAATGGAACAATCTAGTTTCTTGTGTAAAATAATGCATCATAAAGTGAACAGAAAAATCATTAGAAATAACATTTTAAATATTGTCATGTAAAGTCCTCCAAAATAATATATTCCACCTGAAATAAACATTTTTAATATTGGCAGTTATGATGGCAATATTATATAAAAGTTTAATTTATTGTAGACTTTTAGTATTATGTCTTGCTGCCTACATAATAATAAAATATATAGGCATGTCATATTCATTTTCCAGGCTTATTACTTAGAAACTGAATTCTGTTTTTAGCATCATCCTGTTTCTGAGCACTGTGAATCATGGATTCATATCATTATATCAGCAGTGTTGGTGCTTTAGTCTCCCACCTTTCCACTTTTTTCTTTGTGTGTGTGTGGGGGGGGGCTAGAAAATTTTAAAAAGGGAAAACTTCTTTAAAATATTTTTTATTCTTTTAATATATATCAGAAATCAGTCTTTATTACTAGGGATATTTGTCATTATTCAGAGTAAAATAATTTAAATGTATTTAATAAATTCTACCAATGCAAGACTTTCCATGCACTAATTATAAATATTTTTTTTCCTATATACTAAAGAATTAAATAAGACTTACAGCCAGGAAACTACTGCAGGTATGTTTTAGTTCCCCACTCATGCAACATTTTTTTCCCAGTGCTTTCAGAATTTCCCGAAACTTTATATTTTTAATTGGGCTACCAAAACAATAAAATGATCCCACTGCATAGTAAGCAAATTTCTGCATTTTGCCTTCAGTCTATTTTAGAGTAATAAAGTACTCCATTTTGATCTTGGTGGCTGCCTAAAGAGTAAATTTTTTTTTTTTTTTTTTATTTATTTTTTTTGCTAATAATATAGATAATAATGCTCATAGGGTAGCAAAATTTTCTGGTAAAATAGTACTTCACTGGGGAATAATTCATCTGAATAGAAATTCTGTGCAGAGGCGTCTCTGTTTTGATACGTGCAATAATAGCTGGTATACCCACTGGCTGCTGGCTGACATTGCTGCAGTGAGAGGAACAGGAATCCCCATTTCAGGCAGTGAGTTCTGGGGAGCAGATTCTGTTTTTAAGTGCCATGGGTTAGGCTTTGTTGCTGTTTCTGATTGGTAGCATAAGTTTTGATTGTGAAATATCAACATTTTTTTTACAATTTGGCAATTCTGATTTTTGTCCAGCCTTTCACATGGAAATGGCAACCCACCATCTGCATTCTAGATAATCTCTGTTAATATGAGAGTCCTTTCTGAAGGCTCCAGTAGATAACAGGCACACAGACAAAATTCTTCGGTGCAGTTTTATCACCAGGTATGGGTTCACACCAGGGCGTTGCATCATTTGCCTCCTAATGTTCATTCAGGCTCTGAGCAATCTGCCTCCTAAAGAAACCAGAAAATGAATGCCACAGCTGAAGAATATTTTCTTGTTCACCTTGATACCTTCATATGCTAATGAACATGACAGTATTATGTGTAATTGCCAATCAATGAACAAGTTCCATGCAAGAACTTTTAATTTCTTTCTTCTGTTACTGTTGCAGACTGTGCAATCTGAGCCAAAGATCAAGGTACAAGTATTTTGCATAATTTTCTGCTTCAATAGATGTAATAAATTTTCAATTCACCATAATTTACAAGATTGAGGAAATAAAAGAACTGTATGTTCTTAAACAATAACTTTTTTTTGGTCTCGTTTATTTGTTGTGTTGGAACACAAGCAGGAAAGAGCATGACATGCTTTATACATCCTCTTTGTGGTTGTCTGAGTCGGGAAGACTGTATGGTGTACCAGGGAATGCACCTGCACTGTGGTGTAGGAATAGTCATGGATATAGTCTTTAAAAACATCACTAGTACTGTAAGTGTAGCCCTCTAGTTGTGTTTTAATGTCAAAGTCTAAAACTTGATTTTGTTGTGAGAATTGAGTTTAAATATTCTCTTCAAAATGAACCCTTGCAGTCAATTCACAGTAGAAATGAAAATACTTTTGTTTTTCTTGTCCAACACCACCTTCTATACTCTGGAAGAGGAAATGAATTATCACACAGCAATGAGTTGGTTATAAAGAATCCTCTCTTTTCACATCTGGAGGCTATTATCAAAGTACTTGGGAAACTTCATATGGAAATAGAAACTCCTTCACCATGGGGAATATGCTTTTAAGATTTTTTTGGTTTTGCCCAGCCATATATAACACTTGCTAGTGTACCTAGGGGAAAAGGTCTATTTAATGAAATGCTTCTAACTGATGATGTCTTGAATTATCATTAGAATATTTAAAGAATAGTCTCTTTTTAGTCCCTCTGCAAATACTCTTTTGTTATGTATCTATATACGTGGAAGCAAAGTTTCTGAGATCTTAGAAGACTTTCAGTGTTTTAATTTATGAAAATCTTAACATTCTTTAGAGTACTTAAACAATTGTTAGACTTTGGCAGGGAAAGCTGGAAAGAATCCTATTCCAAATCTTTCCAGTAGTAAAGACTAGATACTGCTGAAGACTGAATTGCTTAACAAAATAAAATTGGTGCTGTAGCACCACACTCAAGTCATAGATGTCTCAGAGGTAGCGAGCAGCATGAGTATGAAGGATAACGTGCCGATAAATATGCCCACTGTCTCTTACTTCCCCTTATTTCAGAAAAAATATACACGTTTAAAATCTGTGCTTTGATCTGCAGAATTATAGCTTGTGTTACAGCAAAGTGGGCAAAAGAGTTTTAAAACTAGGATAACAAAATACTTGAAGGATTTCAATATGGTAAGGACAAACTAGCAGTGTTTCTCAACGTTTCTTAAAATGAATTACTTTAAAAGGTTTTGGGTTCAATAGCCAAGTACTGTCATGCATCAAAAGCTGACTGTAAACAAGAAATAGTTTTAAGAAAATAATTTTTGTTGATGACGAACCGTACAGTGAGCTAAAGTTATCTAGTACTCTGCACACTTGATAACTTTCTTTAGCCATTTGGAAAACGTTTGGGAAGCACAACGAGATGAGTTGGTTTGGTTGGTCACAAAATTCATAGGATTCTTTGAGGATTTCACAGAATTCCTAATCGGTCAAATGATTTAAGTGAATGAGGTGAATCCAGTAGAAGATTTTAGACTTAATATCAGTAAAAGCAAGGTAGGGAATAGCAAGAAAAAACAGAGCTATTTGGTGAATTTATGATGTTTTGAAGGACTAAGTTGGGGAAGACTGATGCATCAGTGTAGGCCACTCAGTGAAATCTTTCACTGAACAGCTTCTGTCCAGAAAGGCGAATAGACGTTGCATGAGGAGCAGAATTGTAAACAACATAGATATTATGCTTCCCTGATATAAATCGGGCATCTGTGCTAGTTTAAAAACTGTGTGAATATGCTCAGTGTGACACTGCAGTTGTGGTGACCCTTTGGATGAAGTGATGAGAATAGCAAGGGCCATGAAGACAAAATAAAAGTGATGGCCTAGAGATGTAAGTGGGGAAGTTCTGCTGTCTCAGGTCATGATACAAAACTGGGAAATACATCACTAAATTTGAAATGAATAAATGGATTGATGCATTGGATACAAGTTTTGGAATTTACTGTACCAGAATGATAATTTCAAATTCTTTGTCTCAGAAACAATGATTACCTCTTATGCTTATGTTGGTTTCTAGTGAATAGAGGTTAATATTAGTTTTTTGGGGGACTAGGTTTTGAATACAGCTGCCAATTTCAGGCTTCATGTATTTGTCACTGTTGAGGCTAAGAGTCTGTGTCACTATTAGGTGAAGAGTTTGTTAAGAATTTATCTACCAGAAGGATAAATACTTCCTCACTCACTGGTCTTGCCTATTGAATTCTACCTTCTCTTCTGCTGGCCCTGGAACATATCAGATCCTTCCATGATCTAACCATGCCTGTCAGAAAACTATCCAGGATTTTTTCTGAGGTTTTCTGTCAGACTAGTAAGTTACATTGCCTCATGGAGTTACTCAACACGTGTTGAGGCCAGTGCAAAATACGTGGTGGCACTGTATGACCAGAAACAGGAAAGGGTGAGTAATGGGGAAGGGAGAGAAGCAGGTAGTGGCATCAAGCAGTTAAACTGGATCTCCATGTCACATAGAACCAAAACCATAAATACTGGGAGAGGGATTTGAACCATGTACTGCTGTGATTCCAGCTTGGCAAACAGGTCTGAAATTCTTTCTGTGCTTCGTCTTCCTGCAGTATTTCGTACCCTATCACTATGTACAGAACTTTAGTGAAGACAGTGTGTCAGTAGAAGCTGTGTTGGGTACTCCTATCTTAATACCAGCGCTTGACTGAGTTCAAATCAGCAGAGTCGGTCACTGGTTACTGAAGGTAAGACCAGCTCCAAGACTATTTTTACCTCCAGTCAGTCAGTTACAAGTGAGGTTCTCTTAAATTCCTGGCCATTAACACTGATTATAAACTACTTTCTCTTAAATGACAAATCTTAACATCTTCAGAACAAACAAAAACATAGTCTGTTTGGATGGAATTCTATGTTTTAACAGTTCAAAATGGTCTCTCCTTCAAAGCAGAGGAGAGATGAAAAAGATCTCTCATTGTTACAACAGTTGATCTAAATGAATTTACAGGATGTTCTCACATGAGGTATAGTGGTTTCTGTTTAAAGACAAAAGAAATAGCCTTGGCTGTAAAGTAGCATTTGGCTTAGAGGAGAAAAAGTCATTATTACATACAGTAGTGAAGGAACTGAGGAAGGGACAGTATCATAAAAATGGTTGGATCTTCCAGTTCTTACTACAGGAAAACGTTAAAATTGATAGTGTCTAAAATAGTTCCGCTTAAAATGTTATATTTTGTCTAACTTTGAGTGAAAAGGAAGGACATGGAATATTTTTTTTGCACATCATGCATCTGATTTTTCCCTTGGGCTTGTTCATGGCCGAAGAGTACAAGATTTATCACATACAGTGATAACAGTATTAGGATTATCTTCTGCTGGGCAGGAAGGATACTATTCTACTTCCTTTTGTGCTGTTCTAATCTTGGGACGCATACTTTTTTACAATCTTTTCTTGCAATGGTCATACAAGATACTGTAATCAAGATGTCAACGTTACGTGGTTGATTTCTCAGGGCAAAACATTCCACCACTATTTAAATATCATGTTCTAAGTTGTGCTGTGAAAGACATTGTGGATCAAGGCATCTGATTTTTCTCATATTTTATTTGCCTACAGAGAAACACCCCACCCTTCTTTAGCATTTGTGTTACTTGGGGAATCGTCTAGATTTACAGCAGAATTTAAATTCTGCTATGTTTTTAATTATGGAAACATGACACATAGGTAATTGTGCTACCCCTCTCTCTCTCCCCCAGTTTTATAACAAAATTTGTCCTGTTTTGATTGTGATGCGGAATGTGTCTGATGTTTATGTATTTACTTAAAAATGTAAGTGTCAAGAGAATTGCTTCAAATAATTAATGAACTGCTCAGTGTACTGTTTTACTATAAGTAGCAGTCAGTTTCTGTGCTTTTTCTTAGGTCACATTAGTTTCTGGGCTTCTAGAAAATATTCTCATTAGATTTGCTTGATGTAAGTAAAATAATACGGAACATACTGTTCTACTAATTTGAAGATAGTGGTAAAACCTCCACAGAAAGGCCCTCTGTGGTTCCATCACCAGGGGAAGGACAGCTGATCGAACTGTTTGCCTAGTCACAGGGGCAGTGCTGTGCAGGCTACCATGCTGCTTCTGCTTTACGTCTCCCGATATATCCGTGGTCGCATCTAGAAACCCTCATCGTTGGCTTAGCCTGGGGAGCAGGGTATAAAGGAGGAAGCCAATAGTCTCTGCCCCAAAGAGCTTACGGTGTGTTTTGTGTAATATTCTGTGCAACTTTTTTTTCTCTCTGAGATATTTGGAGCCACTGAACTGTCGTGTCAGAGAGTACAGATTAGAGATAAATTTGTTCTTCATGGGTTCCTAACAGTACCAGCAAAGGAGTGCTACTTTTTGTGTTACTAACTTCACAAAAATACATCGGCTCCTGCCCCTTGCTTAATTTTTATATCTACCACTGTCAAGCTAGCACTCTGATAAATGTGGGTTCTCAGAAGGAATTGTTTGCCATGAGGTGAAACCCTAAAAGAGGGAGGTGCTCCTGTGTGGATCCTTCCGCGGTCAAAAAGGAATCCCCATTCTCAGGCTGGAGATGTTTCTGGCCAATTTCTACCCATATTTACTCGCACATTTAAAAGGCAAGTAAATGTATTTCCTTAGCATAAAATAACACTCTTGTCTTTATAAGCGTATTAAAAGCCTTCTCTTTTGGCTGCTGTTTTAGTAAATTAGAACAAGTCACAGTATCGTAATGTCCCCTCATAAGAAAAGACTTTTTAAACTCCTTTGGTAGCCTTCTACTGTACCTTTCCCAGTTTGAATTGCTTTTTTTTTTTCATCAGTGAGGATAATCAGACTTAAGTGGTGTGTTTCAAATCATCATTTAGTATTTTTGGCATTTCATGAGAAGTATTGCTGTTTTTTCCTTTCCATGACTGGAAATACCTCTTCTGTCACATCCTGCAATTGCATTTTCATTGTTTTCATGCACATAGCCTGGTGTTGGCTCGTAATCTCTTTACAGTTGCTTAATAAATGCACATCTTTCTCTTCTTCTGTTGTTTCCAGCTGATAAGCTCTTAATAGAACAAATTGTTGGTTTTATGCACTAGACACATGACTATTTAGTATTAGTAGATTAATTTGTGTTATTTTGTTCTTCTCATGTAATATCCTGTCTTCTACTGCCAGTCCCTAGCAGTCGGTTGCCATTATGCTCCATTCCTACTTCTTATGCCACAGTTGTTTATAGAAATAGCAAATGGGGTCAATTATAATGCCATTCTCTGCTAATAAATTAATTCGGGTCCAATACGTCCTTTCAACTTGACACTTTTGAAAATAGCTAAGGAGAAATGGCAGTGTTGGACTAAACTCCGTCTCCTCCAACTTAATTTCCACGTGGTTCAATGTGATGCTCTTCTTGACGCTCAGGCAAATTGCCCATCATGGTGTTCCTTGTGTAGAAAGTTGATTATTAAGTTAGCAATGTAACTTTGTAACTCCATTTTTATGTGTTACTCTGTTTTTCTTAAATTCTGTGTTTATTTAGCCTTTCCAAATTAGGTCTGTATTATGAAATTCTGTTGATGTCAGCCTGTTGGATGTGTTGCTGAATCACTTTTCTTGATTACTAGGTTAACGTTTGCTGTTTTCTGGCCTTGTGGTATCCTTCTTGTTGGATTTATTTTAAAGAAAAGCAAACAAAAACTGTTGCTAAGTATGTGATTTCATTGTGGGGTATTTATAAATTCTGAAATAGAAATCACCTGGTCCTTCTGATTTGAATGTTTAGAGGTCTTTCAATTTTATTTCTATTGACACAGTAATTTCCATGCTTCCACATTTGTCTGGTGGTTCCAGCTGATAAGACTATGTTTGAGGTAGACCAAGACTTCTCATCCCAAATCTGCACCATTAATTCTGTATCTGTTGAGAAGTATTTTTCATAGATACTTGTCTGTGCATTTTACTATTGGTCTCAGTCA
This sequence comes from Anseranas semipalmata, assembly GCA_013399115.1. Taxonomy (NCBI): domain Eukaryota; kingdom Metazoa; phylum Chordata; class Aves; order Anseriformes; family Anseranatidae; genus Anseranas; species Anseranas semipalmata. Next base: position 501,898 of record VXAA01003997.1, on the reverse strand, counting down.
AAGCACATCACTTACTGTTACTAGCTGATGGCAAAGGCCACCCATAATATTGCTTGAACCGTGTAAGGAAAGCCATAAAGATGCTCTGATGACAGAATTGAAAATTTCAGCATTTGGGTGGACTTCGATTCCGGACTCTCTCTTGGCATGTTTCCCTGAGCCGAGCGTGCTCTTGAAGAGGGAGCTAAGCTCACACCAATTTGAGAAGTTTTACTTCTAAATATCTTCTGTGTTCAGTGTTAATACTGCAGTTCACCTCTAATATTATTCCTGTAACAATTCTGTCAAATTCTCTCAATTGTTAAAATTCTTCTTTTGGTGATTGCAAGGTGAAATTTTAAAATACTGTATATCTTCCTCCAGCCTTTTTTTTAGTGCCAAGGGTGGTTAAATGCTACATCTTTGGAATACTATGAATAAGCTGTTGTAAGAACAGTAAAACAAATGCAACCTGCATGCATCTTCTCAATGCCGTGACTAGCCTGGAGTTTTGTATTTACCCTGCCAACTGCAGCAAGGCTTTCCTAGATTCACCTGCTTCTTCCATGCAAGCACTGCTTTGGGTCGTTTCTTTATCTCCACTGATTACCTTGTCCTTTCTCTGTGTTTATACATGTCTCCTCCCTATATGATTGAAATCATCAGTATATTCCAGCGGTAGCTGAGCTTTGTGATCCAACAAGCCATGCACCTAAATTTATGTGGTAAACAAACACAAACCAGGATCTGAACAGCAATACTTAGTGTTCCCATCTGAGGCATAGGTCTTGCACAAGAGCAGCGGAGATGCTTAAGGGCAAGCTACCATGCTGATTTTGAGAACAGGCCACGTATAGACTGCAGGAGGTATGGGCAGATGGTGAGGAACGTTTGGCAACCACTAAGACCATCGATACAATTGAAAGGCTGACAGTCTCAGAAGCTGCAGGTAGAGTTCTTCTCCCCTTATTTTAGTCATCTAGCCACACTGCACTCCTTTCGTAGTCGGTGGAGAGAATTAGGCGCTTTCAGGGTAAAATTAAGCTGAGGTCTGTAGATGTCATCAGACACCCATGCTTGAATTCAGTCGGTATCTGTTCATTTTCCTCCAGCCAGTGTAAAGCGTAGTGCAGAGTGACTGGCTTGCACATGCGTGTCTTTATGGAGTCAGATAAGTACCACCCTGAAAGCTTTAAATTCTTCAATTTTCAATATGTTCATAATGTGTAGAGAGTGACTTAGCAGTGGTAATTTAACTTTCTTGCTGGTTGAATGAAGCCGTTTGCATTTCTGTACTGTCTCTTAGGTTATAATCAGAGCATTTCACTTCCATGTTTACAGAGCCTGGGAGGGTGAAATCTTAGTCTGGTAGTTAGAATTTCAAGGTACTATGGTAAAAATAGCAATAATGAAATTTTCTAGAATAGTTTTAACACTTATTTTTACAAGGTAACTGAAGTGCCAGTATGTGATAGCTTACTTAATGGAAACACATTACATTAAAAGTGGCATAGAATGAATTTAATCTTAAATGTGAACACCTCTATTTTGTTTACCTCTGCTAGCAGTTAGTGTGGAAATAAGGTGCTTAATTGTTCGGAAAAGAATGGATGATGTTACCTTAATATGTTCAAATAATACCATTTTGTCTCTGCTTTCTGCACAGAGGACAATTGTCTGTGGTGCAAACTACTAAGTCTGCTAGGTTTTTTATAGATGAATATCACTGCTCTGGCTAGGGTTGCTTCTACTGTATGGTCAGATTTTAGGTAGACAACTACTGCAATTTAAAAAAGTAGTGAGTTCCTGTTATGGCTTAATCATTTTTTTCCTGGAATAAAAACTGGCTTGGTATGATAATAATTAACACTTAACTCTGAAATAACTACTTCATTCTGCTAGGGAAGTATTTGTGTAATAGTTAAATCAAATCTTCTGGAAATTGAAACTCCTTTAGACTTGAAAAGAAAACCTTAATACAAAGAGAAATTGGAAAGTGTTTTTGTTTGTTTGTTTGTTTGTTTCAATTAGAGCAAGGGTACTTAGGATGGATTGGACGATGTCATGAACCTAGTTTGCTTTAACAGAGTATCTATCATATGAATAACTTTAGTAAAGAAGAATTTCTGCAGCAGAACATGTAGACTCTTGGAAAAAAATAACTGTGCTGAAAACTGCCTGGCAATAGCAATTCATATGTCTCCTGTCTGCAATTGTACTACTTCTTCTCTATGGTCCAATGAAATATTAACCACAGCCTTGAGGTTTGGGGGCTTTTTTGCTTTGTTATATTTCCTCATTCTTGCATTTATGTATATCACTAGTTACATGAGTGGTTTCCAGTTTATGTTTAAAAAAAAAAATTAAAGACTTTTAAATTATTTGGAATTTTTAGTCCTTTGGATATGAAGAATTTATCCCAGGTTTTCAGTCTTATAAGCACATTCTTCTAATAGATCCATTTCTAGCTGTTACAGTTAATACTGGTATTGTAATGGTATGGCTATCGTGTTGCTATGGTGTGGCTAAAAATCTTGTAACTATGAAAATAATTATGATATGAAAAATCAGTCATAAAATGTTATCATAACTTCATAAGATGTTTATTGGACATCATGGAACTTGCATACTGCATTTGTTTTATTATTTCTCTCAAAACCTGTACAATTTCTTACAGGAAATAATGTACAAAGAGAGAATAGTACCAATCCCAGGTGATAAGAAGTAACTTTTTTTTTTTTTTTTTTTTTTGTCAGACCTCAACACAGGAAGGAGTTTACTGTATGTTGTCGTTTTGTTTCTTAGTGTCATGGAAGTATTTGTGACCCATAGTCATAGCCCAAGACTTTGCATTAAAAGTGGTGTAAGCATGGGGGAAGGAAGGGAAGGTAGTTCCTCTCTTAGAGAGCTCAGGAGGAAACAAGACAACAGGTGGCTACAGAAAGGCAAGAGTGTTTTGTGCTCCAGGATGCTGTACCCGGTTCTGTTACGAATAAGTGATTTCATCAAATGTGCCGTATTTTGTACTTCTAAAGGCTTAAGTTGCCCTCTTGTTTATTGCCTGAAAACTAATCTTTCAGTTGTGCTAGAGCACAAGAGTACCAGCCCTGTAACTGCTGAAGTTTTGAGCGAGTTCTTGGCTTTCTAGCAAGTGTGAAGAGCCAAGCATATATTGTACTTAATGTCTGGACTGTTGGTTTTTTTTTTTCCTTCTACTTTAATACCTAATCTCGTATGTAGATTAGCAGGTGTTCAGAAGTCATTCTATTGTGTAATACCTTAATCAATGCCAGTAGTTGCTTGGCTACAGAGAGTACTCTCCTAGGATGTAGGATTTTAGATACAGTTAATTGCATATGTTCAAGAAATGTATTGAATTATTTTGTTGAACTAAGATGACAGAATCCAACAAATCTGTAGGGTGTACTTAAATACAAGTCTTCAAAAATATTAATTACCTTTTCCCAGAATCTTGTATGTCCTGCTATCAGCAAAAATTTACATCATGCCTTTAAGAGTTGTATAGCCCTTTATAGTTAGTTTATATATTACTTCCATTATTTGTTTTATACTATATATTTTATATCCCCCATACATACTATTCTTTATTTGTATTGCTTTGGTAGCTAGGATCCTACATAAAGACCAAGACATTATTCTGTTTGGGTTTTGTGCATGCTATCAACAGAACGTCACGCACCAAAGACTTTATTATAAAACAAAAGACAACACACAAATACAAGCAGATATGGGACTAAAAAGAAACAATGGAGAAAACATAGATTGGTACATTAAATAACAGTTGCAGCTTGCCAATGGCCCAATTACTGTCCAAATGCTGTTTTGTAATAGAAAAGAAATATCAAGGAGTGCTTTGCAGGAAAATTGCATGAGGTTTATGGATATTTGCTGGCAGTTCCTTCTGAAGAACCACAGGGAAGTCCATAAGGCTGTTGTGTTTTCAAAAGGTAACGCAGTGCTGAAGAGTAGTTTCATTATTTTAATCCCAGAATATCCTAACATTTTGGTACCAAATGAGAAAGTTGTTTGAGTTTTCACAGCACCTTACCTTGTCTGCTTTTTGCTGCCTTACTTTGTCTGTTTTTGACATATCAGAGAAGGCATTTAGGCAAGACTTAGGCATATTGTCATATGAGTATGAGAACCTGAAGAGAGATCTGAATCTACAAGGGTGTTCTGGTTATGAAGTTTATCATACCTACAAGGAGAGAGGAGATAAGGCTTATGGGAGAGATCAAAAGATCGCTTATATAGGTTATCTATAAATTTAGTGAAAAGTAAGACTGGAAGGGATCTTAATGGGACAAGTATACATGATACAGATAGAGTTTATCATCAGTCTCCAAATCCACAGATCTTTTAGTCCTTTCTACCCTGTTCTTAAAGCCTTCAGTAATATGGTTATCTGAATCAATTCTTAACAATAGTTACTGCTACATTTTTCCTGTGTGTAATTCAGGCTCTTCCCATGCTGTAAGTCAAGGCCATTATTTCTTGTCCTGCCACCAGCAGACAAAGAGGTGATTTTAGCTTCCTTATTGAAAGAATCTGGTATGTTTTGAAGTCTACATTATCCTTTTTTTTCTTTTTAATTCCAGTATCTGGGAAAGACAGGCAATCTGTGACACTGTAACGGTGACACCTGTGCTGTCAGTAGAAGGAGGTGAAATAGTTTTGTAGGAGTTGGTTTTTGTCCTTTCAACTAATGCTTCCAAATATAGCTTAAGAATATTTTTAGGGAAACGGGCCAATGTAGGTAGAATTTGGAAGTTTGTGGGCAGTGGTTTTTAAGTTCTCTTTTGTTCTGGTGGGTTTTTGTTCATCACCCCTCTTGATTTTTGGTGTTGCTATTGGTCCTTCATGACAGAATGAACTTGTACGTTTATAGAAATTGAGGATTTTTAAGTAACAATGCAGGAAAGGTTGCAGTCAAACATATTAATTAATAAGATCTACTGTGTTTAAAACTGAGTTCCAAAACTCAGGGAGGGAGTAAAGCCAGAAGACATTTTCATGTTGGAAGTGTGCAGTGCTTAATAGAGGAGGAACAAGCTGCTTATCATTTGAACGACATAGTAACAAAATAATTGTGGTAATGTAAGAGTTGTTTATTAGTTTTCTAATAGTCAGTCTCCTCTTGTGTGTTACTGTTAGTATTCTACAGGCTAAATTTGACCTGTTGACTTACCATTCTGTTTTTTCTTTTGTATCTCTTTAACGTGTGTACTGTGTGTGTAATGGGTATATGAAATCCTACCAGTAAGCAGTATGGCTCTCCCACACAATTTTAACTCCAAGGATACTCTAGTACACGGGGAGATGGGACACGGGGAGCGATTTGACTAAGGTCATGCTAAGAATCTGTGGCACATCTTCCAGTTCTGCACTGGTATCCTAGAAGTCATCCTTGGTCCTTTCATGACCCCTGTTCCAGAAGTTAAACCTGCAGCTCTTGATTTCTTCAAACTAAATTCTCACTTTCAGTTTTGCCAGCTGATTATGTTGAGCTTATACAACCCCAGTTAAATAAAACATATTTTAAAATAAACAATTTTGGTGGCATTTCACAGGAACTAGTAGTTCTCAGCTGTGCTAGAAGAAGCAAGGAAACAACGTACAGTCAATTTTTTTTTCATTATATAGGTAGGGATATAGATGCAGTTTTGAGCATGCAGAAAGAGCAGATCCGCAGCGTTAGACATGTTTTACAGGAGGGATGAAATTCTTGCCTGGTATCCCGTTTGGTTAATACAGCTGAAAGGTTTGTGTGTATGAGCGCATAGCCAGTGTAGGACCGCCTGCTTGCAGGCTCCTCTCAAGTCTTGGTATGGCTGCGCTATACTGTGGCCCGTGTTTTAGGCCAGCTGGCTGTGATGGCTTGCAGCTCCTCGTACTGTCTGCTCTAGGCAAGTCCTCCCATTGAAGTAGTTTAGGACTGCTGTGGTGCGGAGGTGCTGCCATCTCCAACCTCATCAGTGTGTAGCAGTTCCTGTGCTGCACCTCAGGTTAAGATTGGCAAAATGAGCAGAGCTGCCAAGCATTTTTCAGTGTCTTAATGTAAAATATCAAGTTCACGTTCAATAAGCGTTTAAGTGTCAGATTAACACTTCTCTCTCTTTCCAATGTTTGCCCAAACAAAAAAATTTGCATTACTGTACCTAGGTAGTCTAAAATGTATTGATAGTGGCGCATCTGTTTAGAAAGTATTGTTTAGTATTAAGAATAAAAAGCCAAAAGCACTTGAATGAGTTTTTTTTCTGTATTTTCCAGATGGTGGTAAAAACCTTCATGGATATGGACCAGGACTCAGAGGATGAGAAACAGCAGTATCTCCCATTAGCCTTGCACCTTGCATCTGAATTCTTCCTCAGGAATCCCAATAAAGATGTGCGCCTCCTTGTAGCATGTTGCTTGGCTGATATCTTTCGTATCTATGCTCCTGAAGCTCCGTATACTTCCCACGACAAACTTAAGGTAAAATACTTTATAAAATAAAGGATTTCTTCCTACCTTGTTCTCTTGTTGCATTTTTAAAAAATCTGAAAAAAAAAAAAAGTTTACTCACATTTATACTGATACTGAGTTTTGTTAGAGGTGTTGCTTTAGTCCTGTGATTAAGGGCCAGAAGTGTGTGAAGAAACACTAAATAACCGGTATCTGTGTCGGTGATAGATTTCTGTCAGTGCCTAAAAATTACAATTTAATGTTTTTATATCATGAGTTTGTAAAAGCGGGTAGATATCAGTACTAAAGGGTTGTATTTTTATTCTCTGCAGAATCAAGCTTGTAAACACCTTCTTGTTTTTTGACAGGACATATTCTTGTTTATTACAAGACAATTAAAAGGCTTGGAGGACACAAAGAGCCCTCAGTTTAACAGATACTTTTACTTGTTAGAGGTAACATAATAACTAACTTTCAGTAGATGCTGTTTGCTCTGTGAGCCTAAGAAATGTAATCAGCCTTTCTACAGATGTGTCAGATTTACAGATGTGTATACTGTAGATTATACCAGACAATTTAATGTTCAATGAATTGCTTCTTTTAGCAGTTACAATTTCATTTGCATTTAATAAGATCATGCAGCCTATAGCTGAGTATGTGTTAAAATGATTGGTATTTATTAACGTTTAGCCTTTGTCTTAAAATGTTAGACATTCAATTTTTCATATTGTGCACCCTTAAGGTTTTATTACCTTGTCAAGAGAGAAATTCAAATGCTGATTAAAATGCAAATGTCCTTATATTGATGGTGGGAGAAGGAATGTAAGGTTTTGGTTTAAAAACATTAGAAAAACCGTAACAAGAAATGTAGGGGTTTCATCAGCTTGCTTTTAGAATGTGTCTTGTTTGTAAACATTTTACTATTTTTTTAAAAAGCATCGTTTCATACTATAGAAATCAGATTATTCTTTTGTTTTCTTCTGAATATATATTGCAAAGCCCCTTTGTGTTAAGAGCTGTATATATGCATAGGGTTTACCATTTATTGTATGATGTTTTTCTTTGAATAGAAAAAACATTAACTAATATGATTGTATTTATGCGATTTGCAAAGTTGTAATATCCTGAATATCCTATTTTTGTTTTAGAATTTAGCTTGGGTTAAATCTTACAACATCTGCTTTGAGTTGGAAGATTGCAATGAAATTTTTATTCAGCTTTTTAGGACTCTTTTTTCAGTTATCAAGTAAGTTGAATCACTTCAATTATATTAAACTGTAAAAATATCATTGGTTTTGGGGGTAGACTGAATCCTTACATATCCTACAAATGAATAGATCTGAATAGAACAAGTCTTCGTTCTTCCAAACAAGGAGATAAAGGGAAAGCAAATGAGTACAAATTATTGACAGTATAGAGAGGTGTGTTTCTAAAAGTGGGTTTTACTGACTTTTTAAAATTTCTGTTGCAATGGTATACTTCATTCTGACTTGTGTACATTTTTATTTCTATGGTTGGATGTTTGCTTCTTGTTTGTTTTGTTTCCCTTCTTAAAGCAATGCTAGGGTGTTCTAGATTTTTGAAGCTTTCTAGAACAGAGGAAGGTCAAAATAGTTTTGAGTTTTTTGATCTGGAGAATATAAGTGAGTGCAAGCTGAACAGTGTTAGATATTAATCCATTGTTTCTTAAAAATACTATTAGTATTTGTCAGTGTCTGAAAACTTAGTACTGATGATATTCTTTTATCTTCTTAGTAATAGCCACAACCAGAAGGTACAAATGCATATGCTGGATTTGATGAGTTCTATCATCATGGAAGGCGATGGAGTAACTCAGGAGCTGCTCGACTCCATTTTGATTAACCTCATTCCTGCACACAAGGTCTGCAAAGTAAAATATGATAGTAATATAACATCATAACAACAGTTTTAATTGCTTTTAGCTTGTTTATTTCTCCACACACTTTAGGTTACTCATCACTACTGCAGTTTTTCCAGCCTAGTAACGGTGGATTGAAAATTGTCTTTGGGATTTATTTGGTGCTGTTCCTTAGCTGTGTCTGGATTACTAAATATCAAAAGATTCTGTCTACTTGCAACCTCAAGAACTCTGTACTTAAATGGAAACAAAGCATCTTCAAGCAAATTTAATGCTCTTAATAAGAAAATTGTTTTGTTTTGTTTTTTTGATTGAAAAGGTGTGCAGTATTTTGTGCATTTAAAAAACAAACAACAACAAAATGATTTCCCCAAGACTTCTGTGGAGACTTGCAGCTTGCCTCAGCTTGTCAGTCAGGCTCCCGTCCACCTCCCTGTTACTTTTTCCTTTGTCTTCTCCCCCTTAAACTTTTGTCGTAATAAATCTTATTCTTACCTGAAGCATACCAGTTTTCTAGTTCAGTTGGTTGCTTTTAGTGCTCCATATACTGTTACGAGTTCCATAATCTTTCTACCTTTTGTAGAGTTCAGCATCTCTTAAACTACCTCCTCTTGACCCTCCTCTTCCAAGAGGAGTCTTACATGAGGAGGCTTCCCTAGCAGATCGCTGCTGTCATGCAGGTGTTGTCTCAGCCCATCTACACAGGAGGTTTGCCAGGTGTGAGTCTCCCTATTAACAGTCTCACTGTTGAAATCTTTCTGGTTTTGTCATATGATTGATCACTGGGCCTGCAGTTGGGCTTTTGAAGTACCTTTGCATTAATGGCTAGATAAAAGTTGACAGGAGAATAAACATAACTCCTTTGAGAGCCATGAAATCGGGAGAACTGAAATGCAGGCAGGTGTTCCCTTGCATTGACCAACAAATTTCCCTTGCAAAATTGCTTGTGCTTCTTACTAAAACCTGTATGGAGAACAGTAAGTTTCAATTATGAGCTACAGTAAATGAACTGTACTGTCATTGCTGAGTATGTGTTTTTGTTTGTTCATTTATTAATTTAAAATAATGACACAATTAAGGCAACTCCATCCATGACTACATAATTAAAGTTCAATTAGTGCATACAAGCAGAGATTTATTCCTTTGGTTACATAAAGAGGTAGAGAGAATTCATGTATTCATGAAACATATAGCACAAGAGTGACTAAGCAATGGCGATTGTCATTTACCTGTGCAACCCCAGCAGCTGATGTATAAAAATATCTGTTATCCGAGGGCAGTTTGTATTCCGTCTGTCGTGACCATGAGATGGCAATGTCATTTTAACAATTCATTTTTATTGACACCAATGAGATGATGTCTTACTAGAATTGTTAATGGGAGGAGAGGCCTCTTACTCATAACTACAGAGTCCTTTTGAAAATACACAAATCTCTGTAAGTTGTTTCTAATCAATTATCAGCAGTAGAGATCAGGAGTGGAAACTGATGTGCAGGTGTGTATGGCAGGTGCCGGGTGATGCTATTAACAATGGTGGCCTTGCTCTGAGGATGCAAAGACCTGGTAAACCACGTGTAATTGAACAGCGTGTTGTGACTGCTTGGTGGAGGCAAAGCAAAAGTAAACACGATCCTTTAGTATTAATATCGTTAAGCAAAATTATATTATTAAACTAATGAAGGAAACTCTCAAGACTGGTAAGAGGAAGGTAAAATTCAAGTAAATATTGGGGTGTACTCCATATTTAATATCTTTTATATCACTGGTCACCAGTCCTCACTGGCTCTTGGCCATCATGACTGAACAAGTAATATGCTGTAGTCAGAGCTCAGTATCATGCTTTGCTCAATATTTTGCTCTGTTTTAACTTTTTTGTTTGTTTGTTTTCTGTAACAACAGAACTTAAACTACTGCTTTACATGATACTTTAAAAAAAAAATCAAGAAAAGCAGGAAGTTCTGTTGTTTTCTCTGTCTAGCAGAGTTTGACTGCAGTAATTATGTTCTCCTTTCATGCATAGATCTCCTAGGAAATTCTGTGATTATATTAATTGTTTGTCCTTAGTTAATGTAAATCAGAAACACCATAGCATGAAAAGCATAGTTTATTTTCTGGTACAGAACATAGAATAACAATATTATGTCCTTGCAAAACAATTGAATAGTTGTCATTCTCTGCTCTGACATAATAAAGATGCCAGTGTGGCTAGGCTATTACATTCAATGGAAGTTCATCTTTGTTACAAAGTTGAAATACGTATTTTGGGTGATGTATTCTATTGCTTTTTTTATATATATAAACTCTCTTTCATTGTGTAAGACAATACTGCATTAAAAAAAAGAGAAATATACCAATACCTAGACACGAAGTGTGGTCTACCTTAGCATCTAAATGATATTCATTTGTACTTCCATTATCAGTAAAGTGGCTTTAATATACACTGTTCCCTGTGTATGCTAATGTGGCTCTCCTCTAGTAAATGCAGGTTTTCCATAGCAGTATGGTATGTCACATCTTGCTCAGAAGATCCATGGCATCAAGCTGTAGTTCTTGTAATGAACTTTGAAACCAGAGCTTTCAGTCTATTTAGTGAATATTTTTCTTCACGCTGCTCTTGTCAAGGTTATTGCTTAAAAAAAAACATTTCATGTATTTTAAATAAGTGTTTTTTTATGCATCCTGGCCAATCCAGGCCTTCAAGGTTTTATACTTCTATAATCATGCCTAACAGCATGGTTATTTCATTTGTATTGTATATTAATATTTGTTTATCAATATATACTTATTTAAGCTCTTTTTTTTT
>VXAA01003997.1:467012-490764 GCA_013399115.1 Anseranas semipalmata | reverse complement strand
CTCTTTTTTTTTTTTTTTTTTTAAGCTCTGGTGAACCTATCGGGGGGGGGGAATCACTGAAATAAATCTTTGAAACTCTATTGAAGATCCAAATAAAATATATTTTATATATGAGGTTGGCAGTCCTTTAGTTTAATACAAACATACCTACCAACGTGATTTTTATGATGGTTTGGTTTGGAGAGAAACTATTTTGTTTTAGGCTGTATAGCAGGAAGAATTTGAGAGGAGTTTATACATATTTGTCTGTTTTATATAATACGTCACCAGGTTAATGCCACTGTGACCAAAGAGGTATTTGTTTAAACCTTTGGCCATTTGTTTCTCTTTATTATCAGTTGATGAGAGCTGTTTTTTTGATTTTGTTGTCTTGTCAGCTAAAAGAACATGGAAGAATCATTCTCAGCGTAGACTTGCCAAATGCCATCTTTCCAATAATTGGTCATCCTTAGACTTTATCTGTATTTTGTCTGCAGTAGTTTGTAATTTTCAGGGCAATCATCAGATAATCCTCCCTTCTCTCTCTCAACCCCTCTCCTCTCCAAGCTGCATTAATCCCTAGATGAGGTGATACATTGCATATTGTATTTTGTGCAGATTTTTTGCAGTCACATTTTTTATATGTGCACTTACATTCCTTATCTTGCTTGAGACTTAATAAAAACAATGTTCAGATTTGTTATGTTTCAATCAAATGTTTACTTGAAAAGGTTGCAAATAACTCTGCCCAAGCTTAGGTGCTCTCCGTGGGCGATCTTGGAGCATAAAGTGCAGTGCATGTAGTATTCAGTGCACAATTTCACCCTCTAGACAAGGCTGAACTTTGCCACAGGCTGTACGTGTGTGTGTGGGGTGGCAGGTTTAGAAAGTAAGTTAGACTAGTTAATTCATCTTTCCTCAGTGTGGCAAATTTGGTGCGTGATAATTATCAAAATGTGGAGGTGTGGTAATGTTTCTTCAAAATGTTTAATATGATTGCAAGTGAAACATTTTTTAGATATTAGTACAGTACTAAAGGTAACAACTAGAGTGATAAAGTCCTAGAACAACCTGCAGGGAGTGATGTTTCTGGTTTACATTTCTTTTAGGTATGTAAAAAAAAAATTTAAAGATTTTTACTAAGTCTGCGGTTGTGTAGTTAATATAACTGAATTTGATTGCTTTGAAAATAAATAGATCGGTGGCAAAACATACCTTACTAAAATCATGGTCTTTTAAGGTTGGGAGAGAAAAGTAAAGTCAGCTGAATTAGCTTGTCTCTCTTTAAAATTTTATATTTTTTCCCCCTTTTTTTTCAGAACCTTAATAAACAAGCATTTGATCTTGCAAAAGTCCTGTTGAAAAGGACCGTCCAGACCATTGAACCGTGTATTGCCAATGTATGTAAATTAATTCATTCATGTTTACTACAACTAACAAGTATTCTTGTTAATGTTTTGATTTATTGGAGGTTTGTTTATTTAAAATAATGTTTATAAAATTCACATTTGGTAATGGAGCTAGAAGAATACCATTTTTCAGATAGGATATTATTAGTTTGCTTGTTTAAAAAAATTAAAAAAAAAAAAGTGTGAGGTGTTTCAAATAAGTGAAGAGGAAATAAATTTTTATCCATTTCAGTCTTAATCATGTAAATCTAGGCTGTAAAAGTAGGTGACCTGTCTTTGAGCATTATTGAGCACCAAAAAATCCTGTTGCAACAAAAGGAATTGTTAGTGTATGTCCAGCAACCAGATATCCTCATTTCATGCCAAGCTGTAGGATGAAGCACTTCAAACTACCAGCTCCTTAATAGATTTTGTCTATCCTAGACTTGTCAGAAAGACTAAAAGACTTGAGTTTTTTACAAGACTTTTTCCTACTGTATTTCCTTTTGATGAATATCAGTAATACATTCTACCTATTAAAACAGCTACTACAGTCTTGTGGGGGATGTAGCCTGTTCCATTCTGTTGTCTTTCCTTGGTGCTGGAGCCAATGGTATTCTTAAAAGTCAGAATAGGTTAAAAACGGAATTAGGCAAATTCATGAAAGATTAATCAGTATTTAAAAGCTCAGGGAGTCTCACTAACAAGTGCCACTTTCCAATTTCTGTGTTTCATTAAGCTTTTGTAATTGGTCATAGCTGGAAACAGGATAGTAGATAGAGTGACCTTTGGGTTGATTTAACATTATTCTTATGTTCTTGCTCAAGTGTGTAATAGCTTTATAACATTTGTATTGCTCAAATAATATTATATTATCAATCCACAGCTACCTAATAGGAAGCATATCAAGCATATTAAAATTTAACAAATCCATGAGAAATCATTCATATTTTAGGCTACTTTTTTTTTTCTCCTGATAGAATACCAAGAACCTTGATACATTACCATCAAGTATCACAAGACCTATCGTAGTCATCTGGCGTTCTTTAAAATGGACTAAAAGTAGAGAAACATTATTTTTTCAATACATCATGATCGTCAGTTTGGATTGCTTTTACGTTATAAGAAAATTAAAACTAAGTTACTACTTTTTTTCCTCAACTTCTAATGGATTTTAAATTAATTTTAAATCAACAATTCTTTTATTACCTTTTAATTTGGCTGGGGGATATAGTAATATTTTAAATTATCAAGTTATTACCAAATTTTATTATATTATTAACAAGTTATCAAGTTCGGATATGAACCAGCGGTGCGCACTTGCAGCCCAGAAAGCCAATCATATCCTGGGCTGCATCGAAAGAAGCGTGGCCAGCAGGTTGAGGGAGGTGACTGTCCCTCTCTACTCTGCTCTCGTGAGACCCCACCTGGAGTACTGCGTTCAGCTCTGGGGCCCCCAGCACAAGAGAGACATGGACCTGTTGGAGCAGGTCCAGGGGGAAGGCCACGAGGATGATCAGAGGGCTGGAGCACCTCTCCTGTGAAGACAGGCTGAGAGAGCTGGGGTTGGTCTCCCTGATGCTTCTCTTCTCCAGGCTGAACTTACAGCGGCCTTCCAGCCCCTTAAGGGGGCCTACATGAAGGATGGGGAGGGACTCTTTGTAAGGGAGTGTAGTCATAGGACAAGGGTTAATGGCATTAAACTAAAAGAGGGTAGGTTTAGATTAGACATTAGGAAGAAATTCTTCACTCAGAGGGTGGTGAGGCACTGGAACAGGTTGCCCAGAGAAGCTGTGTCTGCCCCATCCCTGGAAGTGTTCAAGGCCAGGTTGGATGGGGCTTTCTAGTGGGAGGTGTCCCTGCCCGTGTCAGGGAGGTTGGACTAGATGATCTTTAACAGTCCCTTCCAACCCAAACCATTCTATGATTCTATGAATTAATTGGTACGATAGAAGTAGTAGAACTGAATTATAAAGGATGTCTGTCTTTAATTTGCTTGAACCAAAAATGTAAGGGTGAAATGCTTTGATGGAATCAAAAATGTGCATTGAGTACTTTCCAATAGAATTAAAGTATAAATGATATTATGTTAAAATAATTTGTAAAAATTTGCATAAATAAAGGCAAATCTGCTAAATAATAACATTTGCGTTCTAGTTTTTTAACCAGGTTCTGGTACTGGGAAAGTCTTCAGTAAGTGACTTATCAGAACATGTGTTTGACTTGATACAAGAGCTTTTTGCCATAGATCCTCACTTACTGCTGTCTGTCATGCCACAACTTGAATTCAAACTGAAGGTGGGTTACAATGTAGCTTGAGACGAGTAATAAAATTTAAATGGATATTGAAGAGTGAGGTGCTGTAGATTTAGTAAGTGTTCTACTGGAGTGATAGAAATTTTATATTTATCAGTTTTGTTTAATATTACATTTATTATTAAAATAAGGGCACTGAAAGATTGTATACAATTGTGTACTTTCTGTTCTTGCAAATGCGAATTATATACACACACAATATGTAATCGTTGCAATCAAGTGTCAGCTTCAATATCAGTTTGCAGAATTTCTTTTTGTGAAATAATGTTTTTATAATAGAGGAATTATTTCCAAATATCTTGTTGGATTTGTGTCAGCTAGTAAGTCAGCTGACTACTTTTGAATCTTTGGAAATAGTTAATTTATCCTGGTTATGTTTTTCTGTTTTGTTTTAACTAAATAGCTCTATGACTCATAAGATTGTAAGTGGACAGGGGAAAGAATCATGAAGAATTGTGTGTGTTTGTACGTACAGGGTATGGTGGCAAGAAACAAAAATAATAAAGAAATAGAAATGACAAAGAAATAAACCAATGAAATTACATCATTTTATTATAACATCTTTTATTTTAATAGTGTATATCTATTTAGAAAATCTTAATTGGTGTGTTTTCCATGCACAGAAGTCTTATAGTATGTTTTAAAACAAAAATAAGATCATTTACTGTTGAAATTGCTAGAGATATACGTTATTTAAACTACTGTGTATAGTTTTTTATTCCTGAAAGGAACTTTCAAAGCACAGCCATCTAATCAATGGTTGTATTACATTAAATTAATAGGTATTTGTATATTTTTCATTATATTCATCTAATAATCTAATTAGGGAGACTGGAGATTATCAGAAATTATTTCAAAATCACTTTTTGATCTAATTTATAAAAGCAGAAGGAAAAGGAAGCTAGAAATTATTATTAAGATATCACAGGTAATGACTTACAGTTTCTTTTTCATTTTCTGATTTTTAGAGCAATGATGGAGAAGAACGTTTGGCTGTTGTTCGACTTCTGGCTAAACTCTTTGGCTCTAAAGATTCTGATCTGGCCACACAAAATCGTCCTCTTTGGCAGTGCTTTCTTGGGCGGTAAAAGAAATAGGGATAGAATTCTGAATTTCTGTTCTTTTTGTGCTGAATTTTCCTGATAGTGTTGTATTTTTATTTGTGTTTTTAGAGGATGTAACTGTTTGTTTGTATTTGAACAAGGCTTTTTTTTTTTTTAAAGTCTTTGAAGCAGAGAATTGCATACAGTTAGAGTTTAGAATAAAAAGCCTGAATGATTGCTGCTATATTGCTGTCAGCTATGGGAATGTAAGTCAGATAGATAGGTACGTTAGATACGTAGCAGAAATTACACAATATGAAATTCCAGACAATGCTGTTGTATTTACTGTTCAACTATATCTGCAACTATATCTGTTTTATTTGGCATTTACCTTTTGAATGAAATAATATTTCCTTTTAAGTAAATATAGAAATTCAACATTTAAAAAAATGTTTTCAAATGGTACCTGTTATATGGATATACACATTTTTTTATAATTTTGTGTGTGTGTGTATTTATATATATATATAGTGATGATTGATAGTCAACCTGATAGATGTGGAGAATTATATCAATGGATGAAAACCATTGGGTCAGCATTTCATCTGCATATAGCATGTCTATGCTTAATTTTAGTCCTAACTTAATTTGATAAATAGTAACAAACTTTTATATGAGGTACCTTACGGAAATAAATTCAAAATGTTTCTAATGTATTATTTTGCCATCTAAAAGTGTTCTAATAATTAATGAAACATACTATCAACACATGTTACTACATAGAGAATAATCTTGATTTGCAAGGCTAATTAAAAATTAACATTCATCATCTCCTATCTCTCTAGGTTCAATGATATCCATGTCCCTGTGAGATTAGAGAGTGTGAAATTTGCCAGTCATTGTTTAATGAACCATCCAGACTTAGCAAAAGACCTCACTGGTGAGATGCTAATACTGTTTAGAATAATTTAAGAAATGAGCAGGGAAGAACGTAGTTATTTCTGTACATAGCAGTATAGTTCTAAAATGTATCAAACCCAATGCATGATACTGAATGGAAGTGGTAACTAATGTGTAATTGCTTTCTGATGAAGACAAGCGCAAGAGAGAGAGCACGCGTTCGCATGGAATGTGTGACACTGTGTGGACTTTGTAAGAGTGAGTCTTTAAGAAGCTACTCATTGCAGAATGAGTTTTGAAGTATTTTCAGATTTTAATGAAAGTTTTGGCATGTCAAAGCAAATATTTGTGCAATGTACTGAATTATTTTCAAAAATAGTCAGTGTGTTCCCCAGTACTCTCTTCAGCTGAGAAGAGAGTGCTGATCTAAAATATGAAGTTTCTTCCTCCAGTTCACCACCATTCTAACTGAGAATTTCAGGCTTAACCAGAAATACTGTTCTTTTTTTGATACAAGCTAACCTTCAGCAACTGCATATTTAAATTATTTACCTTTTTATGTCTTCAGGAGTGAGACTTTTTTTTCCCATTACCCATTTTATTTAGTTTCTATACTTCCTAATCAGCTTTATTTCACATCTTTGCCTGTTGCTAATGAGGTTATTGTAAAAGTTATTCGCTTTTATAATCTTCTGATATTTAAATTTATATAATTTTTTAAAATGTAATGTAGAAAATGCTAGAACAGGTGTTTCCTATAGGCAGTTCCATGTTTAACAGATTATGAAATTGTGACATGTGACTGAATATGTGAATTTAATTTGTAATTATTAACATTAATAAATTGGAGTACATCATATGTAGATAAAATTAAAACCTTTCATCATTTCTGATCATAACAGAATATTTGAAGGTTAGATCACATGACCCAGAGGAAGCTATTCGACATGATGTTATTGTTACAATTATTACTGCGGGCAAGAGAGATCTTTCTTTAGTAAATGACCAGCTGCTTGGCTTTGTAAGGGAAAGAACACTAGACAAACGGGTAAGTGTTAATATTTTATTTTCAGGAATGTCTGCCTTTAATATCATTGGTAAAAGTAAAAATAACAAAAAAACAAACAAGCAAACAAACACAAAGCCACAGAAATAGAGGATCTTAGAGTTAACTATTAACTAAAATGCTGTGGGGAAAATAATTTTCTTACCAGAGCATCTTAATGAAGATACCATATTGTGGAGACACCAATCAAGTGTTGCCAAGCAAGTACGGTCATCATTTTGAGGAATATGGTAGTACTGTAAGAGCATAGGAGTAGCCACATAAGTTTAGGCCAACGGTCCCTGTAGCCGAGTATAATTCTCACAGTGGTCAGTTTTGTGCTTACAGCAATTTGTCAGCATTTAAGGATTTCTTAAATCTGCTTGATCATGTTCATCATAGCTTTCAATGGAACTTTCTCCCATGAATTTATCAAGTTCTTTCTTGAACCTGTTTGTACTTGACAGGTTTCCATGGCACCTGCACCAATAAGTTCAAGTTTAATGCATGTGTGGAAAAAATAGTTCTTGCATTATATGAAAAAATAAATAATTATTCTTTGTCCCACTTATGATTAATAAGTATATATACCATATATTCTCCACTCCTCTGCTTACCAAGATGAAGACACGCCTGACTGACTTCCACACAAAGAGAGATTATTGTATACCTCTGATCACTTTTGTCTGGTTGTTCTATATCCTGGTGGAATCAAGGTGACCAGACTCAACTATGGCATTCAAGATGTGTACAGTGTTGTGTACATTCTTTGTGACAACAATTTTTTTCTTATTCTTTAACATTCTGTTTGTCTTTTGCACTACCTCTGAATGCTGAGCTGATGATTTTGGAGAATTTCCATATTGACTTCAGTATATTTCCTAAATAATTTTAGATAATACTTATCCCAGTGCTATATGAGCAGAGTTAATGCAGGTGGGAAAACCTGTCCTTAATCTGAGTTTATTTTACTTTATGTTGTAATAGTTCAGTAGCATGACATTTTTCTTCAGTTCTTCTTCATAGTGTTAGATTTGACTACCTCAGTAATTCTATATCAGCAAATTTTATACTCACTGTTCGATTCATTTTCTAAGAATTTTCATTAAGTGCCACAGATTCCCTCCTGATTCCATCAATAGGTTTCCTTCGTTGTGAAAACCAGCCATTTGTTTTCCACCTTTTGTCTTCCATGTTTTAGTTAATTACTAATTCACAACAAAAATTTATTTTAAGATCCTCTGGTGTAAGACTGTTGGAAATATTTGGGGATCATTTTCCTGACTGCTAAAATTAAGTTTTTGTTAGATATAACTTGCCTTTATGTAAAACATAATGACTCATTCCCCTAATGTCCTTTTTCTAATGTCTACTCTCTGTTCTTACTGTTTTGTTTCAATCCATTTGCCCATTCAAAATCAGATGTTTTGGTGTGTGGCACTTTTTCTCTTGGAACCCTTTTTGGAAAATGATTTCTCTTTTGCCATGTTCAATTGTTCATTGACAATTGTTCAATCTGTTCATTGATAGATTGCAGCAATGGAATAGTTAGTATTTGATGCGTCATTTCTAAATTCCTGGAGAAGTCATAGATAGGTAACATCTGGTCTTAATGATTTTGTTACTGCTTGCTTTATTAATCTGTTTTAGAATATCTTCTGATGACGCTTTCAGATGCCTTCTCAGACTTCTCTCCTGGAATAAATCTTGCTGATCTTTCAGGCTTACAAAAGAGTCTTGAAGGCTTCCTTTTTCTGGAGTCTTTGGTGAAGATGTTTACTTTATACACTTGTAATACTTTGGTTCTGAAACTTTGCCATGCTTTATCAAGGTTTTACATTCACCTTTACCACAGTTTATATGCTTTCCTGTTTACATCATTCTGGATGTGGCTTG
Organism: Anseranas semipalmata; assembly: GCA_013399115.1. Lineage (NCBI taxonomy): Eukaryota > Metazoa > Chordata > Aves > Anseriformes > Anseranatidae > Anseranas > Anseranas semipalmata. Next base: position 482,197 of record VXAA01003997.1, on the reverse strand, counting down.
ATAATCTTTGGAGGATGATGTTTTAAGAGCGGACTTGACAGTGCTGTGTAGCAATATTGATTTTTTTGTTGTTGTTGTTGTTCCTTTTTAGTAGGCAGTGTCCTTTCTATAAACCATGCCATTCTAGATAGTCCCTTTATTTCTTTTTAAGTATTTTTCTCTTCTTTATGTTCACCTTTTTAGATGACAATGTTACTGTAATGGATTTGGTGAAAAGGAATCTGTTGTCTTTGCACAAACAGAAATTCTGATTTTGAGTATGTTAGGTTCACTATTATAAAGCAACTCTTCAATTAGTTGTACCTGCAACTTGACAGTAGTCATTTCTCAGGAGTGATTAAGACCACCTTCTTTCTTGTTCAGCCATTAAAAAAAGTCATTTATGAGATCTAAAAATTCTTAGTCTAACCACCACTTCCCAACAGGACTTTCACCTAGGCAGACTGGAATGATTGTTAGTGTCTTCTGCATAGTGTCTCTGTTCTCCTTTACCATCCTTCACTATTAGGGACAGGCGGTCAGTTGTACAATTGCAATACTTATTTCTACAGAGCTAGGGATTTTCAATTCGCGTAGTCTTAAACCCAGTGCTATTTTTTAATGTTCCTAATATGTTTGTCTCGGTGATTTCACACCAGTCATAGGTTTGGTGATACTGCCTTTTCAAGACGTTAGGTGCCTTTTTAGGCACTGATCAGTGAAGAATAACTTCAACTCTAGATGATGTTTCTTTCATAAAAATCTCTGGAGAGAGCTTTAGTGAAACTACATCCTGAGGAAAAATAAAAATTGAGAATTAACTAGAAATAACTACAACAGATGCTTAGCGATTTGAAGTAGACCTTAACAGTGTAGTATTTCTTTGTAAATGTAGTGCTATAAAGTAAATATCAAGCACTTGTAAACTTTCTGCATATTAACGTAGTATTTTTTTTCTGCAGTTTGGGAGAGGGGTGTTGTTACATTCTTGTAACTGTCTTCATACTTTTTTCCTTAGGATTTTTTTCAGTTCAAGACACAATACATTATACCTATTTAATTTTTTTTTTTTTTTTTTTTTTTTTAAGAACTTGATCCTCTGCTGACTGCATTTACCTCTTTTATTCAGTTTACTGTTGGGCAAATCTACTGCAAACTCGCATGTGATGATTCATCAGTTTGACTTCATCTAACTCTTTTGGGGCTTTCAATTGTCTGTCAAATGATTACAGATATTACAATAAGAAGAACACTCATCAAACAGGCTGAAGTAAAATGTTGACTGTTCAAACATGCTAATCTGTCATTTCAGTGCTGCCTTCTTTCTTTGTAAAACAATGTGAAATTTAGAACACTTTAAAATTAAAGCATACTAACCATTATGTCATGTATGCAATCTTTTTTTTTCTCCTGACTATATTCTAATTGTCACACTATTAGTAAAGGTAGCATAATGACTTTTTTTTTTTAGGGTAATAGTTTTTGGCTAAAAAACAGTACTTCGGTTTTTATAAAATGGCCTTAGCTAACTTGATTTGTAAGGGCATTTGCACAACGATTACAGCTATTAAAAAAGAAAAAAGCAAAAACAAACAACAACAACAAAAAAATAACAAAACACATATATAGTTTTTCAAATCCATTTTTATTGGTCCAGTTGGAAAAGTAACTCTGGAAACAGACACTTTCGAAAAACTGGAATCCAGTCTTTGATAAGAATTGTTTTAGGAATTTTCCATTGGAGCACCGTCTCTAAGGTCTTTCCAGTATCTTTGCTTTTTAGAATAGTTAGTTTCAGGAGACTTCCCCCCCCCCAAAAAAAAGTTCAGGTATTTTTTTCCTTTATGCTGGAGTAACCTCAAGAATCTAAGAAATTAGAGGCGAGTATTATTATTACTTACCCATTTATTTATTTGCCTTCATCTTTTACCCTACTGTGTGCTGCTTCATCTTTTAATTTTCATTAGCACCTTTTTTTTTTTTTCTCTCTGCATTTCCTGTTGGGTGACTGCTTCCATGGTGTTTCAAAGCATTCTCTAAAGAGTCTGTCCAGTGCCTCACGTGTTCTGTCCGAAGCTGCCTTTCTGCATTTTTTGACCTCTGCTCTCTACAGCAGTTTCAGTGATCGGAAATCTATTGACAATCCAAACTTCCTTTCTTATAATCCCTTGTTAAGTACTCTGCTTTCATTTTAGGCTTAAATTTTCTAGAATCATTTCTTGTAATCCTTCTCCTTGGTGTCCTGACAATAGCTTTGTCGTCCTTCCTGTCTTATATAGGAGGTCTGATGAAGTGATAGGATTTCATTGGATAGGTATACCTGAATGCAGAATAGTACTTCTCTGAAAATGTTTCTCTTTCACACCTTGATTTTACTTTAAAATATGCTATAGATTGCAACAAATGTAAACAAATTCCTGCAGAGAAGTTAAACAATAACCTCTGTTTACATCTAAAATTTTTCATAAAAACATCTCCCACGCTATACTGTCAGAGTCATTGCTGTCTTGACCTGTTGTGTTTTTCAATATTCAACAAATCACAGAATTGTAGGGGTTGGAAGGGACCTCCAGAGATCATCGGGTCCAACCCCCCTGCCACAGCAGGTTCCCTAGAGGAATGTAGCAAATGACAGTTTGATTTTTTTTTTTTTTTTCCCCTCCCTCATCTTGTTGAAACTTCATCAGCTAAGCAGGCTGTTGTGCTGACATAAAGCCATATGATCTTCAAGATTTTTTTTTTTTCTTTGCCCTTCCAGGAAAGGAAATCCCTCAGTAGAGGTATTAAGAAATTAAATGTGCAATATCTCACTTTGTGCTATTAAAGCAAGTGCTCAGTTTTACAAGATTGAAGAAGTTATGCACAAAGTGATCTACGTTTATACTTGATAAAGTAAAATAATTTGAACGTTGTTAGTCCTTGGAGTTCAAGACCAAAGTTACCATCTAGCTGTGTTCTGAAGTACTCTCTCTTGCAGACTACAATTCATGCATTTCTTCTGAATGGTGAGGGAAATAAATTTCTTCTGAGGCTTCCTGTGTAAACCATTCAGTGGGAGACACTGTTCTCTCTCTAAATTAATCCTCCATCTGTGCTGGTATGGTTTCTTCCGCAAGTCAGTGTAAGAGGGCTTACGGGCCCTGTCTGTTAAAGTGTTTAATAATGGGACATTTCCTGTTTACATGAGTGGATAAAGTAGTGACCACCAAAAGCAAGGATGAGAACCTAGGAACGCCATCTATGGAAGCTGCAGTCGGGCATTTTACTGCCTTCTTTCTTTCTCTCTCTCTCTCTCTCTCTCTCTCTCTTTTAACTCCCCTGCATCCCTGGAGTCTTACAGCGATTACTTCAAGACTTTGGCAAAAATGGCTTCTCCCTCTGTTGTGGCAAGTGGCCTCACAGTTCAAGCCCTAGCAAGTTTAGCTAGTCCTAAGGTCCAGATCTCCTATTCCTAGACAAGTGTGCCAACTGTAAGGCTGCTGGGTGAAAGAAAGCTGTCACCTCTGATTGGAGCCCATCTCTGAATAAATAAGTCTTCCAAATTAAGAAGGCACTTATTCAGACATACATGTTAAGCTGTACTTAACTTTTTTTTTTATAATGACTCTTAGATTTTCTTTGCTCAGCACAGAGGAACACAGGATTACTCTGTACAGATAGTACTTGCTTTGCATAGTACAGAGAAGAAACACCTTACGTAGGTTTTACAAATTCTCATTTAGAGCCTCTAAAATGCATTTTTCAGCTTTTGCAGTAACTAAATGTAGGAGGTCAGAATGTGGCCATTTTGTCTTTCATGCTTCTACATATTTACTGTATTTTGTATATGTTTGATATTTATTTACCAAAACCACTTCCCCATCTCCTTTTCTTTTCCCCCTCAAGTGGCGAGTAAGAAAAGAAGCTATGATGGGTCTTGCTCAGCTGTACAAGAAGTATTGTCTTCATGCCGAGGCTGGAAAAGATGCTGCAGAGAAAGTGAGCTGGATAAAGGATAAACTTTTGCACATATATTATCAAAATAGCATTGATGACAAGTGAGTCAACCTAAACCTTCCTAATTGTAATTGTATAGTGATAAGAGACACTCTGAAAATGAAAATAAGTGCTTATCCTGAGAAAGCTGTTACATCCCATTCTATATTTGTGGTTTTAAGTATTATATATTTTAAAATTATTAAGACGTACTAAGATCTTCAGGATGGTTGCATTATCTGTTTATGTATTTATTTTATATACTGATGGAACTATATCTGTGATGGTAGTAAATTGTCATTAACTAACCTCTGCATAGGCAAAAAACCATCAGATTTTGCTTTTACTATGCCCCATTCTTGTTTGCCTTTTACTTCCCAGAGGCTAGCATGTTAAAATTATCGATCTGTGAGCACCATACATGTATGCACCACAGCAATGTCTTTGTTTGCTATGCTACACGGAAATTGACCCTTTAGTTAGAACAAAAGTTGAAGAAATGTTAGGGATGCTTCCGCCATGTTTTTGTCACTCAGATCCTTTAATTTTTGAAATACTGTTTTGGCTTAGGGCAAAGTATTTTGGATCAGGTTTTGGAAGATAGTTTTCAGCTCTCGCTGTTAATTCTTTGTCTTTCGCAAGAAAAGCCAAATTATGAAATCACACAAAGATGGAATTCAGCCTAGATTTTTAATGCAGCAGACCTAGAATCCAGCCATTTCTTTGTAATGTTTCTTAGCATCTTGCTTATGCAGTCTGCTACCTCAGAATGTTGCATAATCTTAGTTAGCCCAAATGAGCGAACAGCCTCCTCTGGTTGCCAATTTTTACAGCTAATTCTTACGGACGGTATCACAAAAGGCTGGTGAAGGATCTCACTTTTGTTCATCTTGCTGATCAGAAGTGGGTCAGAGTTACATATTTGATTAATTTCCCTCTTTAAAAAAAAGGGGGGGGGGGGAAGAAGAGGAAGAAGAAAGGTATGGTTGTGAGATTCTACAGAAAGAAATTATGCTGAAAGTCTGCTGAGATAGTGTCAAATCATGGGGAAAAAATCAGGAAATCCCTACATAGTTCATACAAAGCTCATTCTGCATTTGTATATGCATCAAATATGCTTTAACTTGCATGGAGAGATTCATGTTTTTTCTGATATGTTCCTGTCATTCAGCACAGACTTCCTAGTGAGCAGGGAATGAATCGAAGTTCTGCAGTGAACGTGGTAGATCTTTTCAGTATTCCTGCTCACTGGAAATGTAGAATACTATAAAGGAAACAAGGCAAGGAATTTCAAGGAAAGACTGTGTCATCAAAGCGAGTTTCTTTCTCTAATGTGATTTCTTCTAAAAGTCTTGTTAAGCCATTTAAGCCAGCCTTTTCATGAGTAGGCACTGATTGTATGCTGTTTGCTTTTTGGGTGTCCGCACTGGAAGATTGGCGGCTTGATTCTCAGTATTCCTCTAGTTGTGTTTGATATCCTGAATTTTAATCCAAATTCTACTGGTTTTTAAGGCTGACAATGAAATTCTTGCTTAGTCACATTGGGTTGACATGCTCAGAATGGAGAAGTAAATGTATTTCAGTGTTATCATTGTCAGAATTAGAAAGTTAGTACTTTAAGCACTAGAAGAGCCATAGAAATGCTATTATCTTTAAGATACAGTCAATCCAGCCCTTAAAACATACAAGCATAAGTCAAAATTAGCAATCTCTGGCCTGTTTTCTTTCCATAATAAGGGAGGAGGATAAAATGTAACGGTGAACAGCTGTCTGAGTCTCAGAGTATTTTCCAGTGTGCACATGGAATACCGCTAGTTCTTTCAAAAGATAATAGCACAGTATCATATAGTACTCGGGCATGAAGTGGAATAGAACAAATTTTCTCCAGATATCCTTAACTCGGTGACTTCCTACTGATTTTGATGTTACTCAGCTGTTGATGTGCATGTGTACTCACGACTGAGAACCTGCAGCCATAAGGGCGGTTTATCACCTGTGTGCTCGGAGATTCTGGGTTCAACAACAGCTGCATAGGGAATAGCGCAAAATAACCACATCTTAAACACTGCCCTGTTGCCCACTCTTGATACCCTAGCCAATGACTTTTTTTTCTCCTCACAGGAGAAAAGCCTGTGTTCCAGGGGTATTACCTATTTGTAAATATCTACGCTAACTGACATGGACCAGGGAAGTCATAATACAGTCTGATTATTTGTATTGACAGCTTTTTTTGGAAAACGTATCTGTAGAGACATGGGCTACAGCAGTGTTCAGAAATTAGTAAAGTAGATAGCTGTAATGCCTCCAATTTCCTGTAGCATTAAACAGAAATGGAATCTCCTGAGATCTGAAGATCCTGTCCCCAAGTAATGTTGCCATTGGAGTCGTCAGTAGTAAAAATGTACATCGAAAGGGAGAAAGCCAAGTTCTCTTTAATATTAATGGGATGCTTTGAAGTAACTGTCCATATTCATGGTCATCCTTTTATTCTATTCCTCTGCCATGGCATCATGTCCCTTGGAATTTCTTTGAGTAGAAGTAAGGTGTGTTTGACCTGTGCTGTCTTCTATGCTCTTTTGTACAAGGCACTCCGAGGGTACTTTTCAGGAGTTAAAGTAAACAAAGTCTGTAAATTCAAGCACACAAAATATTTGTCCATAAATATGAAATTGTGTACCTGGACATTGTGCACAGTTCTCATTGCTATGGATTAATGTCTGAATGTTCTTTCATTTGGGGGTGGTGGAAAGTTATTAGATGATCTGTACAGTCGTACAGTGGCTCAACTTTTGTATTTTATGTAAGACCTTAAAAATGTATTCTTGGTATTGTTTTGTTGTTGTTGTTGTTTTTTAAAAGAGATAATTGGAGGATGTTTTTGCTGGTATGGTTTGCTTTCACTTAGTTTCCCCTTTGCTCCTTTTGCTGTATACGTTTCGGTGTTCCTTTGTCTCCACCTTTTTAATGCTGCTATTTAGTTTCTGTGTCAGAATGAGTGGTTTCAAATGTTGCGCTTTTTGTCAAATACTACAATTTTATCTTACCCTTTCCCTCTAGGATTCTTCAATTTTTTTACTTTTACTCCCCTTCAAGTTATATTCTTGTATTCTTTCTCCTTTATTTGTTTTTTTTTACTGTCTGTATCCCTTTCTCTTATGTATGAGAGTGAACACACGTAGATTCTCAAAACCTAGAGAAAAATGAGAATTTAGATGGTGACAAATAAAGCAATTACACTCTCTTAAAGGTGAAAATGAATAGAAAAGCTCTCAAGAAGCAGTTCTTGCTAATCTTTCTGTTAACAGTGGAAGGGGTCTTTACAGATGAGAAAAAGACCATTACATTTTTTTTTCTTCACTGTTGGGAAAAATCTAGTTTCACTGACTTTATGATATTTTTTGTTCTTTCAGCTTGTTTAAAAGATATTAGCACTTTTTGAAATGTAGAGTTTTTGTCTCTTCTTTTCCGGCAGATTACTAGTAGAGAAAATCTTTGCTCAGTATCTTGTTCCACACAATTTGGAAACAGAAGAGCGAATGAAGTGCTTGTACTATTTGTATGCTAGCTTGGATCCAAATGCTGTTAAGTGAGTATAGCTCATATTCAGCAAATACTTATTCTTCTTCTGTCTTCTAACATCTCTATTGTCTGCATATATTATCAGGATTCAAATAGCATTATAAGTAATTGATGCTTAGCATTCTTTGCAATTATTATTTCAAAACATGTCCTTTAGATATCTAAACTTTTATATACAAACTGTACAAGGCCTTTAGACAACAAGATACCTTGATATTTGAGAGGAGTGGCTTCACGGTTTTATCCATCTGTTTTCATCCAGTGAGAACAATGCACAGTTGTAAGACATACTCTAGGCTTCCTGCACATATGAAATTGATACAAGTAGATGAATAAAACAGAAAAATGATGTTATTCAAGAAGAGATCAGTTCTACCTTGTTTGGAACTGTTGTTTTTAATACTTTGTAGGTTTCCATTGTCCCTATCAGGTGTTGCATTTGTTAAATAAATAAATAATCTTGTTTACTAATACATCCAGCATGTTCTTGTGATAAATTGGTAAGCTTTTCTTTTCTGGTTTTTCATTTTGGCAGAGCACTGAATGAGATGTGGAAGTGCCAGAACATGCTAAGGAGTCACGTACGCGAATTATTAGACTTGCATAAGCAGCCCACAGTACGGTTTTGAAAATATTAATACTTTATCCAATGGACCTGTTAGACTAATTTACAGTTTTTTTAATATTATATTATTTGTTCAGTTGACTGTTGATTTCCATATGTAGACAATGTTCCGTTCTCATTAAGTAAAGTAAAGTAATTTCAGTAATGCTTGCAGGTATATGGCCTCCTTAAGTTTACCATGATTTTATATTGCCAGTAAAGAACTTTAGAAGAAGTTAAGAAAATTTTCCAACTTTTTGTTCATTTTTGACAGACCTTTTTTGATTCTCACTTTATGAACTACTTTGAGATTTTCCAAATGGAATATGTTGTAACATAAGTTTTGAAGTACTTATGCTAGAATGTTACTTGTAAGCGTATGGTCAAACTAGCAGAAACTTTTAATGGAAGGTCATGGTTGGTTTGGGGTCTTAGTGTGGGGAGTTGGCCTACTGGGGAGGGAGCTGTTTGTTTATTTGTTTGGTTTTTAGGTCTTTTTCCAACAGCACAGGCAGTTGATGTTGATTTGTCAAGTTTTAGTGAATTTTTGCAGTTCTTTGGTATTGCAAGAAAATGTTTCCCCTTTTTGCTGTGTATCGGCTTCTACAATGGTGTTTATTCTTAAAAACTTAAAACCCAGCTTCCAGAGTAGAACAAATTGCCACAGAAGAACTGACAGATGAGCTTAAAGGTATATTTTATAAAGGAGATAGTGCTGACTTTGTTCGTATTTTCTGTCGTCCCCAGTCAGAAGCAAACAGTGCTGCCATGTTTGGAAAGCTGATGACCATAGCAAGTAAGTGTTAATAAGTTCTGTAAACTGTTCAGTTTGGCAACTGTTTATGTTGGCATACTGAAGTGGCAAATTTATCTTATGTTAAATTGTGTTTAATCATATAGAAAACCTACCAGATCCCGGAAAAGCACAAGATTTTGTGAAGAAATTCAATCAGGTTCTAGGTGATGATGAAAAACTTCGGTCCCAGCTTGAACTGTTAATTAGCCCTACGTGTTCTTGTAAACAGGCAGATGTCTGTGTGGTAAGGAAATGGAAAAACAAACTTTTATATTTGTGCTTAAAACAGTTATTCGGAGTTAATGGTCTATTTTGGTACCTTAATATGATTTTTATGTATTTTCTATTTTAATTAAATACATTTTTAATTAACCTGTAGAGATTACTGATAATATAACTTTTGATCATCATCTTGCTTCCTAAGAAAACATTTGCTTTTTCCTCTACTGGGGTTATGAGGGTCAAACAAACTTTAAAAGATTAATTTCATGTTTTATTTCATTTCAAGAGTCTCTTTTATGGTAAGGTTCTTAAACTGTCTCCTGACACTGATGAAGCTTTTATAAGTACCAGCAAGACAAATATTATCCCATCCACATATTATTCATTTATTTTTCTTCTTACAACATTATTTTGAGATCAATCTTTATTTTTTTCTCTCTCATCTATTTAACCACACTATGAAAATACGTTAATATTAAGTCAAACTTGTCCAGAGATTTACAATGCCAATAATCACAGATTTTTTTCTCATTTTGGTCCTAAAATAAAGCAAGCTATTTGGTTGACAGAAATCAGAATAGAGAGCATCAACAAACATAGTCTTCTTGGTGTTTGCCTAATGGCTCTATAATTGTCCAGGGAAGAGAACAGAATGGCCTTCAGAATTACATCCTAACCACTAATGTACAGAATATGTCTCCTTCTAAACTAGTCAATTTTGCACTTTGGGAACACAGTGATGCAATTTCAAAAGGAAAGATTCTTCCCTCTTCCTGAAAATACTATAGCATAATGGTAAGGACAATTTCCTAGTCTGAGTAGGGTCTGCAGCTTCCAACCTTTCAGGAGAAGGAAGGTTGAGAAATCCTTTCTTTGAGAGATTTAAGAGTTCTGTTCAAAACAAAAAGATCTTCTTATCTACCACCTTCTGCTGGGTTTGCAGCTGAATTTAATGTTCTTGATACTTGGGGCATTCAGAGGGGGAAAAACAGATTTTGATCCCAAGACATTCACAGGCAAGGTAATGAGGTCTGAACATCTATTGTAGCCAAAGTAGTGTAGTGCTTCTGCACATCTGCAGTAGTGTAGCTTTTACTACAGTTTTTGTTGTTGTTGCATATGGAATCTGAAGCATGCAGCAGGGTTATCTACAGATTTACAGATTACTCTTGTCTACGTAGATATTTAAGTTCTGTCTGTGCTGCGCTTAGCTCTCCCTTGGTTCTGTTTTGAATCTGGCCTGCAATTCCTTAAGAAACTCTGAAAAGCTCTAATTAGAAACCTACATGCATCTTACATTTTAATGTTGTAAAGCATGTCTGTTTTCACTGTAATGTGATAAAGAAAGATATGTGGATAACAACAGTCCCCCTTAAAATACGTTTTACTGATAATATACACAATTCTGTAGTTAAAAGAACTGGTTATATTTAGCTTATTCAACATGCTTAAGAAATAATTAAAATAAGTGTAATTCTTGTTTGTAATGTAACATTCTTGCAGAGAGAGATAGCCCGGAAACTTGCAAATCCTAAGCAGCCAACAAATCCTTTTCTGGAAATGGTTAAATTTCTTTTGGAAAGAATTGCCCCTGTACATATTGACTCAGAAGCCATTAGGTAAGTTTGGAAGATCTTATTAACTTGTGAGTGATTACAAAGATTATTTAAATGACAAAAAAAAAAAAAAAAAGATTTTCTTGGTATTTAAATAAGTCTCTCCTAACAGTACATAAACACTTTTAAAAAGCATTTTACATAGATGTAGATTTCTAGCAGTCTAGAGAATGTGAGGGTTTTTTTGCTGCTACTTTGCAATGCTAAGTCTACAAATAATTTTAAAATTATAGCAGTTGTTCCCAGTGAAACTGCTATTTGTGGGGTTTGAGGTGAAAATGATGATCATAATTTTCACATAGTTAACTACAACATGGTCTTGAATATAACAGTTGAATTAATTAATTTTTGTGTGATTGAGTAAGAGAATGTTTGGATTTCTTCTGAGACTCCTCTGGCAACCTAATTATATTCTGAAATACATGCACCTATGTATTGATCTGAATGCTGCCAACATGTCTTTTTTTTTTTCCTAAAGAATTAAATTTTACAGTAAGCTAAGTCAGAAGGAAAAGGAATAATGAAATAGTTTGATTTAAAAAAAGTACACACAAAACAAACTATCACCATCCCTTTATCTGTTGTCAAAAACAAGTAATCTTGCTGATCTGTCCCACCTTTGCACAATGCACATTGTCAAGTTCATTTGTTTTTTTCTTTTGTATCTTCTATTTTAGTGCACTAGTAAAACTTATGAATAAATCAATAGAGGGGACAGCTGATGATGAAGAGGAGGGTGTAAGTCCTGATACTGCTATTCGTGCAGGACTTGAACTTCTCAAGGTAATCTGCATTAAAGTAGCCATAGTTTGTAAAGGAAGGGACTAAAGCATGTTAGAATGTTTTTAATAGTTACTATTTAGATAACTTCTTTTTTCTTAATGAAAGAAATGTTTTGATTACTAATACTTGCTTGGGAAAAGAATAATGAAAGAGACTTTTTTTTGGAAGAAGTATGTTTTGAAAAGGGCTCTAAGGGTTGAAGTATGCACATTAAAGCAAAAATTGGTTTCTACTTAGGGAAGCCAAAGAAGAAGGTACAGAGGTAATGTGGGAGGAGAAAGAAAAGGGCAGATTAGGAGAAGCATGTTTTTGGTGCCTGTATGATGCTGAAAGGAAAGTGAGCAATAAATTCAAGAGCCAATGTTATGTAGAGGAAAAAAAAATATTTAAAAATCGGTGGTGGTGAGTGAGAAATGCCTGGGTGGAGAAGGAAGGATTTGAAATATCTGGAAAACATGTGTGATGGATTTGGCAGTTTACTAATGAGACTTTATTTTCAATATGTTGCGAAGAGGGCAGTATAATATTAAGGAGGGTGTGGAGGGGAAGTTTACATAATTGAGGCGAGACTTTTAAGTGTGAATGAACAAGTTGGAGGTTATGGAGGCACATCGCACCAAATTTGTTAATGGCAACAGTGTAGTAGAAATAGTTATGCAGAAGTACACAAGAAGGAAATGTATGTTTGCTAATGTAGCTCAGAAGAGAAAGCTGACAAGGTTGAAGATTTTGTTGCTGTGTCTTGGATACCTTTGAGAATGTTATTTCACACATTGATACTCCTACAAGAAGTAGGCAACTCTGATCAAAGAAACCAAGATAAGATATATCCCCAAAATACATAAAATATATGCATTTTTTCATTGTTCTCCCTAACATATGTTATCTGAACTTTACTGTACTTAATATAGTTTAGCTTTGGGATAACAGTTTGTTCTCTCTTGTCCTGCCTTGAATCTCTGCACACTTAGTTTCTTATTTGACATTACTTCTATTTAAAAGAATGTGTTATATTTCATTAGTTTTAAATTAAAAGACAGTAATCTGTGATTTGTTGGTGTGGATATCTTAACCTTCTTGATTTCTTTTCTGCTCAGAGACTATAGATTTTGGAGTAGTTAAGATTTCAGTTCAGTTAAACTATGTAGAAGAAAAGTATTCTTAAGTAGACTGGAATATGAATGCATACTCTTGGATAAATGTTCGTTTTAATAGATACGTTTCCATATTCAGATAATGTAGTATTTTATTAAATATTTGGAGGAGGGGAGGTCCTGAAGAACAAAGCATAGATGAATGTATTTGAAAATGCCTATATCACCTTCTACAAAATGCAGTTATTGAACGTAATAATCTAGTATGAGCATGTAATAGCTATTTATGTTGATGGTAAGGCTCATAAACAGCTATAATTTTGTTTTTCTGATGATTCATTTACCATGGATAAATATACCTTTGTTTTAATACGTACCTGCAGGTTCTGTCCTTTACACATCCTACCTCGTTTCACTCTGCAGAGACCTATGAGTCTCTGCTGCAGTGCCTCAGGATGGAAGATGACAAGGTAGCTGAGGCAGCCATACAGATTTTCAGAAACACGGGTCACAAAATAGAAACAGACCTGCCACAGATAAGATCGTGAGTGTATTTCTTTACATGCTACTTTTCATACCTAGGCTTCTGGCTCTTGATAGTTTGTTCAATATATTGCCTCTAAAGTTACTTTATAGTCTTATGAATATGAGCAGCTTCTCTTCCATCATTCTGTATTCCTTCACTACCTTTCTGTCTCTTCATTTTCTAAATTCTGTGTTGTCACAATTTTTGTGTATTTATTGAAGATGTTACATACTTAAAAGTCCTCTTATAATAGATGCATTAAAACCAGAGTGTAGCATGTTTTCCAAGTTACAAAACGAGCAACAACAAAAATATGGTGAAGATGTAATACCTTGGCATCATTTCTACTCATATCTTTCCTTCACACAATATTTTCTATCTTTGTCAGGAATGAAAATAAAAATCTCTGATGGTTAACAGCTCTGTTATGAAACAAGTTGGAAAACAAATTGCAAAAGCAGGCATGAATTTCTGACAAAGAATAATTGGCTGTCTATAAGTTGTCATCATGCAATTCATGCTTTAACTGCTGATTATCTACTTGGTATTCACAGGCTTTAAAACTTTGTGGGTGACACCTAAAACCTTAAAATTAGTCTTTTAGTAACTAATCCAGTAACTAATTATTAGTTACAAAAATTAGTTAGTAACTGACTAATTACAAAGTAGAGCTTTCAAGTTCTCATATATTGAAATAACATCTCAGGTACTACCATGCAAAAATGCATACCAGCATACATCTTAAGTTCTTGGTGAACTGAAGATGTAGCCTCAGTGATTCTTAGGGCTTTGAACAGTTGCAGAACTGTTGTTATAGCCAGGGATTTGGCTTTTTAGACCATGAGACTCTCTTTGAGAAACGTGGTCTAGATTGGAAACCTGGTTTAGATTGGATATTAGGAAGAATTTCTTCATGGAGATGGTGATCAAGCATTGGAACGGCCTGCCCAGGGAAGTGGTGGAGTCCCTGTCCCTGGAGGTATTTAAGAGATGTGTGGACATGGCACTAAGGAGCATGGCTCAGTGATCGGACTTGGTAGGTCAGGTTGATGGTTGGACTTGATGACCTTGAAGATCTTTTCTGAACTTGATAATTCTGTGATCCTATGAATCAAATTCTGAGCAAAAGAAAAATGTTGCAAGTTCACAAACGAGATACCTTTTAAAACATTTGTAGGTGAAGAGAAGGAAAAAACAAGCAACCCATTTGTCGGTATAGTTCCCAGAAGCCACTAGAGTTTAATGAGGACTGTGCATCATCTTCTGTCAAAGGAGCTGATACTGCTGACATTTATTCTGGCTTCATATCTCAGCCAGATATTACTGAAGTATAGTCAGGGCTGAGTTTCAAATAACTTACATATATAACTGCCAAAATGGAGATCTAGCCCTTAGCATTGTTTGCACTCAAGTCAGGTTAACGTTCTGAAAGCCAAAAGCAGTTCAGTGTTTACACTGACACAAAGAAAAAGAAGTCTGAGGACAAGCAGATGTTCCAGATTTCATATGTTCAATAATCTTTATCATAAATGAAAGATTTGATATAATCAACAGGAGTGTTTCGAGTGACCTGTTTTTTTTTGAAACCACTTGTGTGTGCAGGCTGCTTGCTGTCCTTTGAAGTAGTGTTCACCAGCAAAAGCCCAAGTTCTTCCTCATTGTCCTGGTTTTGGCTGGGATAGAGTTAATTTTCCTCCTAGTAGCTGGTATGGTGCTGTGTTTTGGATTTAGGATGAGAACAATGCTGATAACACACTGATGTTTAGTTGTTGCAGAGCAGTGCTCACACAGAGCCAAGGACTTTTCAGCTTCTTGTGCTGCCCTGCCAGCGAGGAGGCTGGGGGTGCACCAGGAGCTGGGAGGGGACACAGCCAGGACAGGTGACCCAAACTGGCCAAAGGGATGTCCCATACCATATGGCATCATGCTGAGCAATTCATATGGGGTGGCTGGCCGGGTTGGGGGGGGCACTGCTCAGGGACAGGCTGGGCATCGGTCAGTGGGTGGTGAG
>VXAA01003997.1:437427-466932 GCA_013399115.1 Anseranas semipalmata | reverse complement strand
GGGGTGCACGGTGTGAGCGAATGGCTGTGTGGTGCTGAGCTGCCTGCCGGGTTAAACCACAGCACTCGTATGAGAAACAAATAGTTTTGTGTCCCAGTTCATGGACATTCATGGACACGGAGTTCCAAATGGTTCTAGAGTCTGGTAAAAGCACTGACCATGCTCCAATAGAACCTACAGACCATGTGTAAACTTGTATATGTAAATGTGTAAAGGTACACATTAAACATGTCGAGTATTACCTTTTGCAGATTTACCTCAGTTGGGGTATGATGAGGTGTGGTTTGTGAATGATGCATCAACCCTAGGCAAAGGCCCTTTAATCTATATATAGTTAGACTTTAAAACTCTGGGTTAGGCATTGATGCTTATTTTAACTGTAAGGTTTACTGAGTTCTGTGGTGTTTCTTTCCTTATTTAATTCAACAGTGCAATCTTAGCAGGTTTGAGAAGAGACATTCTCATACTTTAGGATGCTGTTAACACTTTTCTAGGGGGTCTTTGATTATTTGTTTGTTTTCAGGCTTTGTGCATTTTTTGAGAAAAAATTTTGAGACTTTTCTTTCAACCCTGCATGCTTTTCTTCCACCTCTTGCTGCTACTTTTGATTATGTACAATGTGTTAGTGAAGACTGAGTGCTAAATAATCCATGTACTGAATGCTGTATTGTCACTGAGATTTTCAAGAAAGTAAGATTTTTTTGAAATGTTTCTGCATCAGGCATTCTGTAAGCAATTCTGTTTTCTCGTCTGAGTCACTGAGTGAGCTACATGGTAAACCTCATGAGTTAGTGTCTCGTGATGCTAGCTCAGGTGACGGGCCTGCCTTCCCGCACTCTCAGGCCTGGAACCAAACAGCCTGACCAACCTAGAGCTGCTCCCTGCAGTGGTTTCTGCCCTCCTCTTTCCTTCAGTGACCTCTGATCGGCAAACAGATTTCAGGGGACGCAAATGCAGAAGCTCAAAACAAAGCTGTTATTCACCTGAGTATGCATTGCAATTAAAGACCAAAGTTAAAGCAGTAAAGGCCTATAAACCCACTATAGTTTAACAGCTATTCCTAGCTTCCATAAAATTTCTTCAGCCTGGTTGCTTCCAAGCCTGGTTGGGATAAGAAGCCCAGGAGTTTACCCCACCTAACCTGTCATGTTCCCCCCACCTTAGATTTGGCTTCCTAAATAACCTTATTTTGATCATTGTTTTCTTTCATGTTTGGTTTTGCCTGTGGGCTTTTTTTCTGCTTGACTGTGTACAGTCAGATGTTCAACAAGTAATACTAAATACAATTCCATTTTGCTTTTCTATTTATGATTATGATCTTTTCTGAACAGACTTCAAAGGAGCACGTGATTTGTAAGACTGTGTTCTGTAAGGATATATCTGTATAGGTAAAAAGCCTTATGTTTTGTACATTGCAAACTGTATTTTGAAGTATTTTATTTAATGTTCACAGAACATTAATTCCGATTTTGCATCAGAAAGCAAAAAGAGGCACTCCTCATCAAGCAAAACAAGCTGTTCACTGTATACATGCCATATTTTCAAATAAAGAAGTGCAACTTGCACAGATCTTTGAGGTATGTCTTGCCCTTTTTTTTTTTTTTTTTTTTTTTTTTTTTTTTTTTTTTTTTTTTTTTTTAAGATTTGGTTCTGTTCTGGATAATAATTTATGATGTCAGCAAGCTACATGGTAGTTGAGATAAGTCATTAATTTCACAATAACAAATTACTAATGTTTCTATTTCTTACAGCCCTGATTTTGTAATATTCTGATACATAAGGTATTCCTTTTTGTCTGTATGTGAGGAGTTGGGGGAAAATAAACTAAATATGCCAGAATGATCCACACGAAATCCCTTGAGAACACGTGTAGGAGATACTAAATGAAGAATAACATCCTTAACTTTCAAACTGTATTGAGTTACCATGCTCTAAGGTCTGTGCTCATACAGCACATTCTCACTAAGAAAGTTAATGCACAGTGACTATACTCTGACACTAACTTACTGCTCACTTACTACTTACTTAGACAAATTGTAAAGCAAAAAGTCACGTTATACAGAGCAGAGAAGTTACTTCTTTTCACTGTAAGCTCTTAATATTAATCTGCACTTGTAAAATATCATAGATTCTCCACCTTGGCCATCTTTGAACATATGCATAATTCAGAAGTGTGAAAATCTTTGAACTAAGCTTACAGAGTTTGATCTCTGCTTAGACTTACATGAGAGTGCAAATTTATGTTCCTTTTCCTACTATCAGGATATGATGCAAAGTTACTGAGTGACACAGCAGCATGGAATTATCCTTGTAACTGTTGTCTGGAAGGGAAATACTGATCACCGATAGAAATATCGCTGGTTGTTTCTAAGTTGTTTTTTTTTTTTTTACCTGCTGTTATTTTCTGGCATTTGTAGTTACAGTTCAGGTTTTCACAATGTGTGAGTTGAATAGAGATGATTTTTTTTTTTTTCCCCGTGTCTCCCAGGATTGAAGGTTTTCACTGGTAACACAGGAAGAGAACATAAAATTGTTTTGCCTGTATCTCATGTGAGATTTTTGGTTACTCTGTTAGTTGGGAAATTGCATTCTTTCTCCATTTTATTTTGCTAATGTTATTATTTCTTACGGAAAAAACATAGTCAAACAAAAAGTCATCAGCAGTCCAGTAGTAAAATAAGTGATTTTGGGGCATGGTAATTTATGTATCTATAGCTCATTTTGAAATTAATTTTTATCTTCCTCAGCCTCTTAGTAGAAGTTTGAATGCTGATGTACCAGAACAACTTATAACTCCATTAGTCTCGTTGGGTCATATTTCTATGTTGGCCCCAGACCAGTTTGCTTCTCCAATGAAATCTGTTGTTGCAAACTTCATTGTGAAAGATCTCCTAATGAATGACAGGGTAAGATTTTTCTTTTTTTTTCGGTAAGTCCTTGCTGTTCTGTTTGTTTGTTATTAACTCTCTGGGGAATAGAGCTGTTTATTGTAAAATGGGTCAATAAAGGAATGTTCTATAAATGGCTAGTACAGTGATACTGCATTTTTAAAAATCTGTTGTGTGAAAGAAAGCTTAGTCCATGACCCTTTTTCATTTCTATCTCTACATTTTCTGTATGGGTTGAACCAGTTCTTAAACTTACATAAGTATCTGTAGTCAACAGGTGAGAAAAATGGAAAATTGTGGTCTCCAGATGAAGAGGTTTCTCCGGAAGTATTAGCAAAGGTAAGTGATCAGCTGTCAATAATAATGTATATATTTGAGATTAAAAACTGACTTTTTTTGAAGTTGAGTAACAGAGTGTATGAGTAAATCCCTTTGAGTACTTCTGTATTAGTCTTTTTAGAATATGCACTGTTCTAGAGTTTTCGTGGGTTATACACACAGTTACAGAACTGGTGGAAACCATGCATTTTGGTGTCTTCATTTACTGATGTTCAGTATGTTGAACATTGAGAAAATCAAGACCATTTGAAAGTTTTAGTTTTCCTTACAAGAAAGGTAATTTCACTTTACTGACTGTAAATGGATTTGAAATAAATTGAGACTTTGATTAATTTTCTTCATTCAACTTTATAGGTTATTTACTATGAATCTAATTATGGCCATTTCTAGAAATGTTTATCTAGTTGGTCTTATTTTTAATTATGTAGCAAGTATTGTAGATGCACTTGTGAGAAGATACTGAACCATAATTGATACTTCCTTCTTCATTCTGTAAATATTTACTGCTTCATTCTGTTCCTTTTAAAATATATCAACTCTAATAAGTCTTGGGAGATTCCAATTTGACAGCAGTAGGTTATAGTGCCTATCAAGTTTAGAAAGTAAGTTCATGGGGTTTTTTTGTTCATTTTTGATAGGTGCAAGCAATTAAACTTTTGGTACGCTGGCTGTTGGGTATGAAAAACAACCAGTCAAAATCTGCAAATTCCACACTCCGGTTATTATCAGCTATGCTTGTCAGTGAAGGAGACTTGACAGAACAGAAGCGAATCAGGTCAGATTTTGTTACTTTCAGGCTTCTATCAATTTTGTTGTAGAATTTCAATGAATACTAATTCTTCTAGAGTTTTTTTTTAGAATTTTAAGGTGAAGACAATGTTGGATAATGGGTTTGATAGAAAATGGATCTGACTGGAGTTGAAAATTTAGAGTGGAATGGCAAATATAAAAATAGACTTGATACTCCCTCTTTCTCACAATCTACTGATAATCTAACTCAGAACACTGTAGGTATCTTGCTAGTAAAAGATTTTCCAGAGACGAAAAGACCTGCAGGAGTTTCTTTGAAAACAGCTGAGTGATCAGGTTTAACGCATTTAGCAGCTGGGGCAATTTTGGGTGGAGCTTCTTCATTCCAACAGTGAGGTTACTTTGCACTTCATCTCCATTCAGAGGGTGAGGGAAAGAAAATCTGTGACAAACGTGTTGCTTTGATTTACATAGTGGTATGTGAACAAGAAACTTGACTCTTCTCATTTCACTGTTTTACTGGAATTAAGTTTCTAGGGGGAAAGCAGAGCACCTTATTTTCACAAATTTGGCTGGGTTAATTTAAGTTGATCTGAACTGTGAACTGATCTGACAGAGAAAAACCTTAATTGCTCATTGAATGTTCTTGTAAAAAGAAGAAATTGTGATATGCAAGTAATTTAAGGATAGTCGTGTTTTTTTTTTTTTTCTTTTTCCCTCTTGTGTTTGTGTAGTAAATCCGATATGTCTCGACTACGATTAGCTGCTGGCAGTGCAATAATGAAGCTTGCACAGGAACCTTGTTACCATGAAATAATTACCCCAGAACAGTTCCAACTCTGTGCACTTGTCATTAATGTAAGTAACTGCATTTAAATTGAAGTGACTCTTAATTGAGTTCAGAGTCCTTACATCTGAGCTTTTGTTGCTGCTAAATTGAGTATTTTCTATTCCTCACTGCAGCTTTCAAAAGAGTTCTTGAAACTTCAAATATTTATTATGCTGCATCTGTTGATATTTTTAAAACATTTCTCGTCATAAGTCCAGCTTGGGTTTTGCTTTTTTTTGTTTAACAAGATTTTTATGGTTGCACTCTTATGTTTTATGTTGCTATAGGATGAGTGCTACCAAGTGAGGCAGATATTTGCCCAGAAACTGCATAAGGCACTTGTGAAATTACTGCTCCCTTTGGAATATATGGCAATCTTTGCTTTGTGTGCCAAAGACCCTGTGAAAGAGAGAAGAGCACATGCCAGACAGTGCTTGCTCAAAAACATCAGTATACGAAGAGAATATATTAAGCAGAATCCTATGGCTAACGGTTAGTATTTCAATAAAATTGTTAAGAATACAATATTTGAATACTAAACTGGAAGGAGTAATCATTAAAACTTAAGCAAATTGCTTTTGTAAAGAAATGCTAAGTTTAATTTGTTTCCTCATTTTTATATTAAACACGTTCAAATTTAAATTTATGTAGTTTAGCATTAGTATTAACCATAAAATACTTTTCTATACATTGCTGAGAATTATACATGTAAAATACAATGGTGTTATTCGGGTAGCTGTTTTGCTTGAAAAGTAAAATTTTGTTTTCTGATATTTTTGGTTTTATGACCTCTTCCTGAAGTGAGGCCAAATAGTTTTGAAGCAGAAAAACTTTGTTTATTTTTAATGCTTTATTGAAAAGTAAAATTTGCGGGAAAAAGAATGCAAGTTGAAGTTTTACATTCCGTATTTGAAAAAGTAATCCTTCGAAACAGTGTGTCTTGTGATGCATGTGTGTATGTATGTTTTTTGTTTCTTACTGTAGAAAAATTGCTATCATTGCTGCCTGAATATGTGGTACCATATATGATTCACTTACTGGCACATGATCCAGATTTCACAAAACCTCAGGATGTTGATCAGCTTCGTGATGTTAAAGAGTAAGTGTCAAATGATTCTAGAATTGTTGTTGCTCAGAATTTTTCTGTGCTTGGAAAAAAATATTAGGAAAAAATAAAGAACTCTTGTTTTATCAACAGCATTTTGCAATACATTAGTCTTGGAAAGGGAAGGAAAACATCAGAAACTGCTTAGCAGTATATTCTGAAAGCCTGAATGGTAACCTCTAGGTCACCAGATTAGTGAATTGCCTGGGCTTCTTTTACAGTGAAATACTGATTTTAAATTCTTGTATTTGTGCCTAGGAATATCTGTAGAATTTCCCAACAGAGATGCTAAGTAATGTCAGTCCAAATATGTGTGTGTGTTTATATTATGTATAAATAAATAAATATTTATAAAATACAGAGCTTCCCTAAAACTTAAAAATATAATGCCAGTGATGCCGGATTAAAGTCCTGCTTCACTGGAAATTCATTATTTTTCTCTATGCAAACCTACTAGATTTTGTACTAAGTTTGCTGCTGACTTACCATGTCCACTATACATCTGCAGTACAGGCTTAGTAATGTATTCAGCACAGATTATTTTACACCAGCATTTCATACAGAAGTTTGTTCTGTACTTTCTGTACTGTTTCCAGTTTAAGACCTTCTTATATACCTCAAATAATCTTTCAGACCTAAAGTATGACTTTTGTATTCCTTAGTGTTTTGTAATGAATTTTTAGAAATTGCTAAATTTACGTTCTTCTTAATTGTTGACACACACCTCTCCCCCCACCACGTTTGTTTTTGGTGTTTTGTTTTTCTCTTGTATTCATTTTGGGTGGAACTGTAAGCCATGTTGTTTTGTTACTACAACAGAGTGTATAATGACATACTACAATGTACATCATTAAAAAAGCAATATATTCTTGGCACAAATAGACCAGTTCACATCTTAATTCTTTTTGTGCTTTCACCTGTAAGAGTCCAAGTCTGATTCTTTCTTTAAATGAAAAACTTAATTTGTTCTGATTTCTGAGTTACTTGACTCATACCTGGTCAGAACCTGGAGTCAGGGAAGATTTCTTACCTAATCATCAAGTCTGCATTTTGTCCCAGGACTCCGTGTTCCTGGCAACATCTGAAAGCACTCCAATGTGTACTTTACTGTTTTATCCAGAATGTGTGGAACAAGTTCTGATTTGCAGTTGTTGAGTTAATACTTTCTCTGAGAAGTGCTTTCCAGTGCACAGAGCTTTTTTGGACACCCCTTGTATAGCTCTCCTTTGTTGTCAGATTTCCTCCCTCATGCTTGTCACAGGCTGGCTGAACTAGCCAGAGAGGACTGCTCCAAACAAAGAAATACTCTGTACAGGAATTTTGGCAGGAATACTTCTCTGAAGAGTCTCCTGAGATAAATGCAAAACATTTTTCTCATATAATGTAATACAGCATTTCTTTCAAGAATTCTGAGTGTCCTAGTGTTCACTTTAAAGTGTTGGCATAGATGCTTGCAAACTTGTAGAAGCAGACTGGCAGTGTATTTTGCTGTTGTCTCCTGTGTTCATCTCGAGTTTTATGTGGCCTAAATACAGTCACATAAAGTAAATATATGCTTAGCAAGTTCATTAGCTATAATCTGTGGTATTTATTCTTAGGAAGTCTTTTAAGCCTTTCCTATAGAGTTATGTGTGGGTTTTGTTGTTGTTGTTGTTTTGAGAGAGAGAGATAATGTCTTTTCCTTCTGAATTCATATTCCAAAAATAATGAAGTGCGTACAGAGAGTGAACTTTCTTTATGTGACTGTTCTTCTAGGTGCATATTTTTCTACATTAAATCCTACTTGTTTTGGAAAGGTCTTGTTCAGGTTTGATTTCTTTAATCTATTACTGTGGAAATCAAGCTACTGAGGTTGATGTGTGTTAACTGGTATTACGGGAGTAAACTGTCCTCAGTGGTATGCTAGCAGTCCTGTGTTTGTTCCAGTTAACTTGTTGAGAATAGTGAATAGATGGATGTAAATGTACTTAATACATTTATTTACTTTCCTTTGTAGCTCTTGGATGCAAGTCAGAAAATAGATATCTGATGTTCAGTTAAAATGTCTATTTAAATGTTTTGATGAAAAGCTCTTTGAGCTTTTGAGAAAAATCTTCCTTCATCTCTTATATTACAATCTTTAATTTGAGTCAGTAAAGAAGATTGGGGCTTTTGTGGTCAGGGAATCGTAATGTTCGGTCATTCAGTTTTTCTAGGTTTTTATTAGCCTCTTTCTACAAGGTAATCTCTCTTCCAGAGCTTCAGCGTTAAATTAGCTACTGGCAAAGTTTTGCATTTCTCAGACCCCACCCATATGTCTTTACCAGCTAAGTAATATTTTACCCTATTATGACTGTTGTTGACCCCCTAGCCACTTACAGGTGTGAAGCTTGATAGCAAATGGTAACATGGACGTGTTTTATATCATAATTGAAAAATTCTTAAAATAAACTTTTAGTCAAAATATAATGGCTTCTCCCTATAAATAAATTAGATTTAAAGAAAGAAAACTGGAAAAGTTAATTCTGTGTGTAAGGATTCTTTTTCCTCCCATAGCATTAGCAAGATCTGACCTCTTCACTTTGGATCTTCTAGTATGTGAATTCTAGTATTCACATAATGTGGGTAACAGTTTAGCAGCAGTACAGTTTGTTTAAGTCTGTTTAGAGTGTGGTCATGGTACAGTGTTGACAGTATCACAGACAGCCCGAGGTAGTGATTACAGAATTTCATGTACAAGATGGTAGCACTAGAATTCTTGTTTCTATTCATATTTGGAAGATTAAAATGTTGATTGGTTGGGCAGTATTTACAGATACAATAGAGAAGTACACTAATTTGGCGGGTTTATTCTGAAGAGTATGATTGAAACTCTTAGTATTAAAGGTCTAGACTCTATTTACATCTTCAGAAGTTGCTTTTTTATGGTATCTTCAAACTGATTGTGGTTGCTTAAGAAAAAGCTAGTACAGCTGACAAAAAAATTAAAGGCATTGCTATATATGGGAGCTACAGTATAATAGCTGGAATGTAATCGCTTGTGGTTTTATGGCTTTTTAGGTGCCTGTGGTTCATGCTTGAAGTTTTAATGACAAAGAATGAGAACAATAGCCATGCCTTCATGAAAAAGATGGCAGAAAACATCAAGCTTACCCGAGATGCTCAGTCTCCTGATGAGCCAAAGGCCAATGAAGTAAGAAATGCAATTCAGATAAGTGTTGGGTGATGGGCTAAGGGTTTCACAAGCAGTTGCCGAACAGGATTTGCAGGAAATTTGAAAGCACTAGCTCAGACATCTTTATTGTCTTTTAGAGTGTGTGTTAATGCGAGCATTAAATGTATGTTACCAATCTCATTCTTTCAGAACCTTGTTGACCTTAGCCAGTACACTGCATGTACTCAGTGAAGTTAGTAAACAAAATTTGTTAAACATTCCTGTTACTTCCCAGCTGTTTATTTTAACTCCAAATGTCTAATTTCCCAAAATAAGTATCTTCTGCTGTTGGGGAAATACTGTAGTATATGGCTACTGTTAAAACTTAGTTTCCAGCAGAGATGAGGAACCATTTGTGATTATTTGATTAAGAGTTTTTATTGTACAGCTTAGGCATGTATAGTTTTACTAGTTTTTATTAAATAGAGAAGTCCCCATTTTTCATATTATTCTATGTTAGAAGAGCCAACAGTATGGTTAATGATGTATAATTACAAAATATGTACTTAGCGGTGGTTATTTTCACACACAGAGTAAACTTTTTAAAGAACTACATTCTCTGTACACCTGTAAAAACAGTAATTCCTAAAGCATACTTTTCTTTTTTTTCCTTCAGAAACTTTATACAGTATGTGATGTAGCACTATGTGTAATCAACAGCAAAAGTGCTTTATGCAATGCAGATTCACCAAAGGACCCTGTATTGCCAACCAAATTTTTTACACAACCTGAAAAGGTAAATTTGTTAATTTAATTTCCAGAGTAATAGGGGGGAAATACTTTGATTTTATAATTGAGAGGAGGTTATCTCCATAATAAAATCATGAGTGGGAAAAATGTATGCATTTTATCCTCAACAATATAATTTTTTAACACTGGCTGTATCATAAGCTGTCTCGTTAACATGTGCCAGAAATGTTTGTAACCAGGTGAGAGCTAATTAGAATAAATATCAACATGTTAATAGGTATTGTTAGATCTTTCATTCAAGTGTTTTAGAAGTGCATCTGAACGTAT
This sequence comes from Anseranas semipalmata, assembly GCA_013399115.1. NCBI lineage: Eukaryota > Metazoa > Chordata > Aves > Anseriformes > Anseranatidae > Anseranas > Anseranas semipalmata. The sequence goes on along the minus strand of VXAA01003997.1, from coordinate 456,811 downwards.
GTGAATATATGTATATTCTGACTGTACATCTGAATTAGAATGCAAAGCAGACAAAAAAGAAAAAGGGAACATTTTTCATGTTACCCATAGTATGTCTGTAGCTGTCAATAACTGGTCATTTTGCTTGCGGCACAAGTCAGTTCTCTTATTGCCCAGCAATAGTCTCAGTGAGTAGAGCTCTACTGTCAGCAATAGCGCTATAGTTATTTAAGAGACATGCTTTTAAAAAGTGTAAGTGGAACCCAAGTAACTGTCCAGACTAGTTTTGATTGTACTGAAGAATATATTTCACATTTTTCACTATCAAAACAACAGCAAGGCTGAGAGATCAAACACAAAAGGATTTTATTTTATTATTATTTTTTTTTTTTTTACACAGGATTTCTGCAATGACAGGAATTACATTTCAGAAGAGACAAGGGTTCTTCTTTTGACAGGAAAGGTAGTATATTTTGACAAGTTACAATTAATTTGAATATTACTTGTGATTTTTAAATGTTCTCTTTAGCTTTATAATAAATCATAAAGTGGACTGCGGTAGTTTAAAAATTGTATGAAGAGTTTGTGTACAATGATTTGTCATTCTTTTATTTGATGGAATAATTAATGCCTTTAACTCCAGACACTACTTGGTGAGGACAAAACACCAAGATTGTTACCTTTGTGTAGTCCACCCTCTGTACTGAGGCATAGGTTCTTGACTAACTACAATTTTTCACATAATTACAGGTTTTTCCTTTACTCAAATAACTATGGCATAAAGTTAAAATTCAGATACTTAACCATGATGTTGCTAGCATTGGAGGTTCTTAAATTTGTAGTCTTAATACTTCTAATATAGTTGCTAAAGCTGTTTTATCTATAAATGTCTACATCCTTTTGAACAGCTAATTGTATTTCAGACATAATTTGGCTGGTACCTTCACAGGGGAAAGAAAATACCATGTCTTTCTAGTGGGGGAAAAAAACACCATAAGCAACAGTCTATTTTTATTCCATTTTTCCACCAGCCATCCTTTCTTTCTTGGGATTTGAAAACTGTCTTTCTAAGGTTCCATTTAAAGTATGTTGGAATGCTTTTTATTGTAGCTCACAAAACTAGCAGATTGTTCACTAAGCTCAAGAAAAAAAAATGCTGGCTGACCTGTAAAAAATAAAAATAAAAAAAAATCCCAAGAACAGTATAAATCATGTTTCTAATATAAATTTTGTGTGCATTTATTAATTTTCATATTCTGTGTTCAGTGAACTACTATTACTGCATTAGTTTCTGAAGTCTTCAGTAAGAGCAGAACTTTGTGGTAACTGTTCATTTTAAGGGTAGAAACAAATGACCACTCTGTAAATAGCCATATCATTTAAAGTTGCTGCTCCACACATTTTTTGTTATGTACAAAAATTTCTGCTATCAGAGCAGTTAATGTGGGTGGGGTTTGCTCAACTGGCAGAATCCTGCATCTCCTTGCTTCATGTTCACACTTTGACACCAGCCTGCATGCTACTCAGTAAGCTGGTTAACCTTGTTACACTGGCAGAAAAATAGGGGTGGGGGGCATGTAAATAGTTGTGTGCTCGTTTAGCAAGTGTTGGCATTGTGATAAGAGAGGAGGCAGGCAGAAGACTACCTTAATTTGGCAGCAGCCAGTACCAGGTTGGTGGTTGTATGTCTACTGCTGTAATTGTTTCACCTTTGACAACATGGTCCTGCATCTGGGCCAGGGCAATCCCAAGCACAAATACAGGCTGGGTAGAGAATGGATTGAGAGCAGCTCTGAGGAGAAGGACCTGGGGGTGTTGGTTGATGAGAGAAGCTCAACATGAGTTGGCAATGTGCGCTTGCAGCCCAGAAAGCCAACTAAATCCTGAGCTGCATGAAAAGAAGCATGACCAGTAGGTTGAGGGAGGTGACTGACCCTCTCTACTCTGCTCTCATGAGACTCCACCTGGAGTACTGCATTCAGCTCTGGGGCCCTCAGCACAAGGAGGACACAGACACATTAGAACGAGTCCAGAGCAGGGCCACAAAGATGATCAGAGGGCTGGAGCACCTCTCCTATGAAGACAGGCTGAGGGAGTTGAGGTTGTTCAGCCTGCAGAAGAGGTCTCCCCGGAGCCTTATAGTGGCCTTCCAGTACCTAAAGGGGGCCTCCAGGAAAGCTGGAGAGGGACTCTTTGTCAGGGAGTGTAGTGATGGGACAAGGGGTAATGGCTTTAAACTTGAAAAGGGCAGATTTAGATTAGACATTAGGAAGAAATTCTTCACTGGAGGGTGGTGAGGCACTGGAACAGGTTGCCCAGAGAAGCTGTGGCTGCCCCATCCCTGGAAGTGTTCAAGGCCAGGTTGGATGGGGCTTTGGGCAACCTGGTCTAGTAGGTGGCATCCCTGCCCATGGCAGGGGGTTGGAATTACATGATCTTTAAGGTCCCTTCCAATCCAAACCGTTCTATGACTCTAACATTCAAATATAATAAAAGAAGCATTTCTGGTTGGTTGTATAAACTTAGAGCATTTTTCTGTTGATAAGATATTCAGCAAATTAGGCTAAAGCTATGTCTTAACTAAAAAAATCCTGCTAATTTAAGACATGCTTTTCTCTTTCACTCTGTTAATATAGAGTTATATGGGGAAGCAAAAGGGGAGGGTGTCCTGTACCAAGCTATCATTATTTAAATATTTTTTAGTGTTCAGGGAAAATGAACATTTATTCCATGCTCTAATAGAATGCACAAATACTTGCTTGTTTTGCTGTCAACTTCCATTTCAGAAAACACAGATGTATAAGGATACCCCATTGAATCAGACCAGCAGTCCTTCTGGCCTTCTTTTTCCAGAGCAACCAAAGTAACATGATTAGGCAGGCCTAGCCACTTTACACAGTACATTTCCCAGCATTCATAATTTTTAATGGGATTCTAGACTCTGCATCTCTGCCTGTTGGTTTTGGTATCTGTTTATGGACTTGTTCACAAATTTGTCTGCTCTTGTCTTGAACCTACCGCTGCTCTGCTCTCACAACCTCTTGTGGCAGTATGAGCCAGAAATTCACAAGCTGCTGGTTGTGAAGTACTTTCTTAAACATTTTCTCTCTCATGTGAGTTGCACCAAATGCTTCCTACTTTATAAAAATACTCAGTAAATTGAATAAGTAAACCATGTTACAAGAATAATATAAGTAAACGTGTTATTAGCACTAGGATGATGCAGCTACTGAACTGTTACTGTCTTCAATAACAGGCTGTTTTTACGGAGATAGTGCTTTTTTGCTGTCCAAACGTTATCCAGCATTTGTGGTATCTCTCTCCTGCCTCCTCCCTCAGCTTTCACACATGGGAATTCATTTTTCTTGTGAGAATGTGTTAATAAATTAACTTGGTCTCTGAGGAAATGTAAAATTGCATGAAGAATGTGATATGCCAGTCATGAAAACTTTCTCGACTCTCTCAAGAGACCAAAAAAAAAACCAAAAAACTTCCTACTGCCTACTTGGTGTGACCAAATCAGTCAACAGACGTCAGCCATAGCAAGATATAAAATACCGTTGTTGTATCAGAGAACCCCAACACAGATGGTGTTTTAAGAAACAATATGAGTCAACAGTGTGCCCTGGCAGCCAAAAGGTCCAGCTGTATCCTGGGTGCATCAAGCGCAGCATTGCTAACTGATTGAGGGAAGTGATTGTCCCACTCTACTCTGCGCTGTGGCCTCACCTCGAGGACTGTGTGCAGTTTTGGGTGCCACAGTATAAGAAGGACATGAAGCTATTAGAAAGTGTCCAAAGGAGGGCTACAAAGATGGTGAAGGGTCTAGAGGGCAAGGTGTATGAGGAGCAGCTGAGGTCACTTGGTTTGTTCAGCCCAGAGAAGAGCAGACTGAGGGGAGGCCTCATGGCGGCCTGCAGCTTCCTCACGAGGGGAGCGGAGGGGCAGGTGCTGATCTCTGCTCTCTGGTGACAGTGACAGGACCCGAGGGAACGGCATGGAGCTGTGACAGGGGAGGGTCAGGCTGGGTGTTAGGAAAAGGTTCTTCACCAAGAGGGTGGTCGGGCACTGGAACAGGCTCCCCAGGGAAATGGTCACAGCCCCAAGCCTGCCAGAGTTCAAGAAGCATTTGGACAATGCTCTCAGAAATATAGTTTAATTTTTAGGTAGTCCTCTGTGGAATCATAAGTTGGACTTGATGATCCTTGTGGGTCCCTTCCAGTTCGGGATGTTCTCTGATTCTATACACCTGCTTTCTATATAGTAAAAGTATATGTGTTTTTTACTGTTGCAATGAACCTAATTCTGCATTACATTTTGGGAAGCTTTTTCAAAGATGTTTTGCTTTTCAAATATAGGATGTTGCTACATTCTTTCAGTCATTTAGTATTATCTTATGCCCCACGCCTGGAGGTGTTCAATGCCAGGTTGGATGGGGCCCTGGCCAACCTGATCTAGTGGGGGGTATCCCTGCCTACAGCAGGGGAGTTGGAACCAGATGATCTTTAAGGTCGCTTCCAACCCAAGCCATTCCATGATTCTATGACCTAACGTTCTGCCTTTAGTTGATACTATACATGGCTCTCTAGCCACTATCCCTTCAAACCAGGAGAATGAGCAAGGCAATTGATGAAGTGCTGTTAAATGAAGAGAAATAAATGTATGATAGACTGCTTGTTAAGTAAAGATGAGGTCTATAGCTCTAGACTGATGGCATCATGACTGATACTGTTAATCCAGGAAAAGTATTTTAAAATATTCAAGAAAATACTTTTAAAATGGCATACGTGTCTAAAGTTCGCACTTTTAAAATTAAATCATTTTCTTTCAGCCAAAACCAACAGGTGTATTAGGTACAGTAAACAAACCATTATCTGCAACTGGAAGGAGACCGTATATTAGAACTACAGGATCAGAGACTGGAAGCAATATCAGTGTAAACTCTGAGTTGAGCTCTTCTGCTGGAAACAGATCAAGGTACAGGACTCTGAAAGTTCTTTCATTAGCTCTCTATTTCATGGTCTCCAGTATACTTGCATGTTTTAGTACAGGAGATGATTTAGTTTGTATGCCTATATGTTTGAACAATGAGGATATCTCACTTTGTCCAGTTTTTATAAATATCAATAGTTGCCTGTAGATAAAATCTCTATTGTTGCTTTTTGTTTGTTTTTAATAGACAAAAATTCAGTACAGTGTATAGGCGTGGCCTGCCTGTAATCACATATAATATAGCAGAAGAGACACTTTTGCAACTCACACATTTGTGATGTGTAAATTAGCATCAATCCTGATTAGTAACAAGAAGTACTTTTTCGTGTAGTTGAAATACTCAACTTAATTAGGATCAAGAGCAATAGAAAAGAGCATGCTTAAGAGGACCAGGAGCTCAGTAGAAAGATGCAACATATAATTGTAATATTCTGTCTTTCTTCCAATAACAGTCATTTTAATGTGGATCCAGAGCTTTTAAATTTGTCATAAATCTGGAGAAACGGATTACACTTTCAAATTTTAAGACCAAATTTAATTTGTTTGGAAATGATTAACTGGATAAGATAAGGGTTAAAGAAAGTGCAGAAAGTCAGCTCTAGTTGCTGCATTTCATAAAGCCAAAGGGAAGTATAGCTCAGTTTAGAATGTGTTCTGTATGTGTGTGTGATACATGCTGCAATGATCTTGATTTTTTTTTTTTTTTTGAACAATTTTGTTTTTAGAACTCTTATATGTTGGTGTAAATTAGTTTGAGTGTTGCTGGTCTTTATTTTTACTCCCTATCTTTGCCAGTATTAGCTTTTTCTATCTGAAACAGGAACATGGTCTTGTTTAGAGCACTGGTCTTACGTTTGTGAAAATATTTATATGGCACTGTGTGTGTGTGTGTGTGTGTGTGTGTGTGTGTGTGTGTGATAAGGGACTTGGCTCAGCGACTAGGCAATCCCTTCCAGTCCTTTCAGTCTGGGCGTAAGCATGGAGTGAGGCAAATTCAACTGTTTTTTTTTTATATTATTATTATTATTATTATTATTATTTAGCTTGACTGTGTTGATATTAAAAAAAAAAAGTTGCAAACATTTTTCTTTTTTTGTTTTGTGTATTTTGATTTTATTTTGTCTTCAATTATGCCCCAAGGGAACAAAGTTCAGATATATCAGAAACTGGGGTCAGTGAAAATGATGAAAATCCTGTGAGAATTATTTCAGTCACACCAGCAAAGACAGAACCTGTGAAGAACAAGGTATGTTGGGGATTTTATGGACTGTATCTCTATAATTAGCTTGGCATTGGGAGTTTATTCAATATACATCACTGTGGATGTTCTCTGAGGAACTGGTAATGTCAGATTTCATTTCACGTAATTGTACCATTTTCTTAGCCCAATGAAAGACACCCTATTTTCAAAATTACTGTTAATTTTATCCAGAGTAATTAATAGAACTTGTGCTCAAAAATAACACAGGGAAATCAGAAAGGACTTCTTTTTTTTTTAAATAAAATACCAAAAGATTCCCACCTTTATTCTATGTTTTTCCATAGTAAATTAAGTAACTTCAGTTACTTCAGTAACTGAAGATATTGCCCAGAAAATTTCAAGTGGTCCTCTAGCACGAACATGTAACTCTAAACATTATTTAAACTTTGAGGATTTTTAATGCCTTCTTTACCTTCTTCTATTAAAGAGAGATGACAATGCCTAAATCACAACGCTTTTTTAACTTATAAAGCATGTAAATGCATGGAATTTGACAAAGGTAAATGTTAAGTCCTGCAGCTGGGATAGATTAGACCCAAGCAACAGTGCAACATGCTGGGATCTGCCTGGCTGGGGTTGTAGGTCTGCTAAGAAGGACCTGGGGGACCATCGCAGTGGAAAACCAGCAGAACACAAGTCAGCAGCATGCCTTGGCAGCCAGGAGGGCAAACTAGGTCCTGAGCTGCATTGGTATAGCCATCAGATCAAGGGATGTGATTATTCCACCCTATCTGATGTTCTTTAGACCACACCGGGAATACTGTGACCTCCCCAGTTCAACACAGATACTGAAAAACTGGAAACAGTCTTGCAGAGGGCCACCAAGATGTTAAAGGCTTGGAGAACTGTTATATGAAGAAAAGTTGAAGGAATTGGGTTTGTTCAGCCGAGAAAGAGAAGCCTTGGTGGCATCTTATCAGTCTCAATACCTAGAAGGTATTTGTGGAGAAGATGGAAGTTTTCTTAAAGACGCATGGTGACAGGACAGAAGGCTACAGGTGGAAGTTGATTCAGCGGAAATTCTGTCTGGATATAAGCAAAAAATGTATATGTTGTGAGGAAAACTAAACACTGGAATAGGTTGCTCAGAAAAGTGGTGGAATGTCACTAGCTCTTCAAGGCTTGGCATGACTAAGGGTAGGATGGTATGACAAGTAGGATAACCCCCTAATTTCAACAGAAGGTTGGACCAGATGATTTCTAGAAGTCACTTCCAACCTAGATGAGCCTGTGATTCTAAAATCAAAATAGATTTCTCTAATAATGTAGGGATATGTAGAGATGGTTCATGCTCTACACATTTTACAAATTTATATACCTACTCAGTCTCTTTTAATTAGATGAAATCACAGTAATAAACAGGTGTTTTGGATTTGTATCATACAATAAGTTAATTTTTTTCATAATCTTTTCAAATAAAATCCACGATATTCACACCCATGAGCTAATGAAGAAGAATTTTTTTCAGAAATTTCAACAGTATGATGGTTCATGTTTTTTCTTGTTTTCTCTTTCTAGTTATTCTTTGCCAAAATAGAGCTCTTCTGAAAAGTTAGATAAGAGGCAAGGCATTTATGAAATAGGTCTTAAATGTCTTCTAGGTTCTCGAAACCTGGCTTTAGTTGAAATTTTCAGAGTGGTTATCTGTAAAGTTATTGTGAATAGCAATTGTAAACGTCTCCTGTGAATCTGTTAAAACAATAATGAAGGTTACAGAAACTGCAAGACTTATTTGAACATTTATAATAATGGGAGAAGATTTAACAAAAAAGTCCTTGGTTCAGACACAGCACTTTTAGTAGTGAGGCGCCTTAATTGGTGCGTTTGAAATTGCTAAGTCATCCCAGCCATGCTTCTTAAATACCCTTTTCTCTGCCTCTCTTCCTAACTGTTTCACAAGCCAGTGTTCAAATGAAGGTCTAGCATCCAATTGCTTTGTCTTTGTTTCCATATGAATAGTTTGCTGTGTAGAGACCTACATTGCCACCAGCCTTTCTGTCTTTCGCATACAGACAGTGCTTCATCAAACTGAAACACTTCCATTACTTAGTTCAGTGTATTGGGAAAAACATGCATGCAGGCCATACCTATTTAAACATGACAGAATTAACAAAGTAAATTTTGTATGTGACCAGGTCTTACTCCCTTTATTCCATACAAGCCGTGTTGGTTTTTTTTTCCTTTTAATGGCATTTAGCACTTTAGTAATGTGCATCTTCACTGAAGTTTGTGCTCAAAATTTGCATCTGTTGAAGTATCATTTGCTGTACCAGCATCATTACTCTCGCTCCTCAGTTCTCTCCTGTAGATTGGCAAAGAGGCACTAAAGGAGCTTGTTCATAGAACCATCATGGGAGGAGCTGTGATTATTAGTTTCACTTTCAAGCAAGTAAAAGATATATTGAGTACAGATATTACCATTACACACGCTGTAGAAAATCTGTTTTTGTTTAATGTTAAAAATCCCATTTAGTAAAACTTTTTACTAGATCTAAGTCCATGTGATGTATTTTTATAAGAAGGCTTTCTTTTAGAAACTCATATTTCTGTTAGACAGAGGTAACAATTTGAGTTTGCCTTTGGGAATCTTTCTTCACATGAATGATTTTTCTTTTCTAGGAAATTAATTCTGATCAGGCTACACAAGGAAACAGCACTGAACGTGGGAAAAAAAGAACAGCAACAGCATCTGGAACTGAGAACATTCATCAAAAAGCAGAAGAAAAAAATGCAGATGAAACAGGACCATCACTCGCAGCAAAAACCAGGAGAGGGCGTCCACCCAAACCTGAACCTCAGGGTACCACTGCAAAAAATGAGGAAACAAATAAACCACCTGTCAGGGGAAGGAAAAGGGCAGCAGTCAGTCAAGAAAGTCCAGGGAGTTTAGAGGCAGGTAACGCCAAAGCACCAAAACAGCAAGACACAGCAAAAAAGCCAGCAGCAGCACAGAGACAAATTGATCTACAAAGGTAAAAATAAATAAAATTAAAAATAGATGGGTGGGGTGGGCCTTTCCTGTCTCAAGTTAGACCCTGAATTTACAATTATAACAGATCTAGCATATGTTAAAGGGCGCAAGTAAACCACAGTAATTTATAAACACCATGGTCCAACATACGTTGTTATTTTCTGTTTTTAAAATGTAAGTACAAGGGCAGCTGGAATTAGAGAAAATGGAAGTTGTTCTCTCAGAACAGGATAATATAAGCTGTTTTCACCAAATTGTATTTCTTGTATGTTGCATCTTGGTTTAGCTTACTAGCATTGCTATGTAAAAGAACTAAGAGTTGGGGGTCTTTCAGTGCATTCATTAATGCCAGGTATACAGGAATTGAAGTGCTCTGCTCCGATTCAGTGCAGTGATAATGAAGGCTTGAAAACTGACCATCTTTAATGAACAGAATAAATTGTAATTTTAACTGTAATTGTTTTCTGATATTTTGGGTCTGATGCTTGTTTAATATTAACAAAATTTTAATATATTTTAAGTAAATTAACAGCAGAATTTGAAACCGTAATCTAAAAACAGCTCTTGGATGATAATTTATTTTTCTGCCCTCTAATGTCAAAATGTGTCAATTTGATTTTCAATATAAACAGACCACAAATGCACAAAAGCACTGAGGAAATTTGTTTAGCTGAATCTTGGTACAATTGTAATTTTAATGAAAAAGTGTCCAAAGTTATAGAGCAATAAGGGTAAGGTCAGCAAACCAGCATGCTGGAAGAAATCTCAATTTATTCTAAAGGAAGTATGAATAATTGGAATAATTATTGAATTATTGAATAATTTCTGGAAAGATGTTGTCAAACTGGAGGTGTTGTAGAGAATCTTGATCAAAAAAGAATTACCCTTTTCCTCTCACAGCAAGATTCATATACTAGTAAATTGGTCAGTCTTTCAAGAGAATAGTATTTGTTTATTGCCTTGCAATGCTTGTTTTATGTTTCAGATTTCTTTAAGTCTTCATAAAAAAAACTGCTCTACCCATAGCCTTAAATAAACCACATGTGTAAGATAGCTTTTTTGAAATATGCAATACATCATTGTTTCTTGGAAAAAATACCAAAACAGTGTTAAAATTTTTCAGAAGCCAGGTGCTTGGAAGTGATGGAGATTCACTGTTGGAGATAGACTCAAGTCCAGGATATTCCCAGAATACAATGGATCTTTTTAAGGCCTGCGAGAGCAGCCAGGAAGATACTGAGGATACAGAGATAGCAGAGGGAGGCTTCCTTAAGGTGTAGCAGGCTTCTTATATAGGACAATTCTGTGTCTTTATTGTAACTTACACAATAGGGAATCAAATACATTTATCTCTTTTCTAGAAGAATATATATAAAAAATATCTACGCTTAGGTTTTTTGCTTTTAAGTAGAAATATACATTTGAAGTAATATTCACTTCTAAGTTAAGGCTGTTTTTATAAACCTGGGTATTTAAATACGGTAAACTAAAACAAGTTATCGTTCTTATTCTCTGATTCCAGTGAAAGCTATGAATAAATGTGTTTCTGTTTATGCTGGGAAGTTATGGAATTACCATCATTGGACTTGTGTATTTTCAAGTTTGTCAGAAAGTTATGCTATACAATAAGGAAATTCAGTTGTATTGAATTAATTACATAGTAGTTGAGAAAATATAAGCTAGAGTTGGAAGACTCAAAGTGTAAAGAAAGTGTATAACCTAAAACATAAACAATATAGGTAGGATTTTGATTCAGAATCAGTTGTAATTTCCTTGTCCTTACGATTAACTTTTATTTCCTTTTCTCCCCCCAAAAAGGTAAAAAGAAAATTCACTCGAAAAGGGAGGAAATGAAGGCCAAATAAAGGCATGCTCCAAGCTTCTGCAGAAACTAGGATTCAGAAATTTCCTGTACAGGAACAGAAATTACTTCAAAACACACAGCTTTCAGCTCTGAGAACAGAAGGAAAACTATGCTTCCCTTTCACATGAAATTAATCCTTCTCAATGGAAATGTAAAGCAGAAACTCTTGAGAAAGAGGCTAAAAGCATCTGTACTTATTTCCCCAGAGACTTTTTTTATGAAAAGTCAATAATTAAGCAAATTGCTTAACACTTGGTTCCAGTTCCTGCATTCTGGAGTTTAAAAGTGTATTTACACCATTAATTTTCATGCTGCATTTTTTTTTTAAAGGAAGTCAGAGGAGGTCCTTACACTGACATTGAAAATTCATGATCCTAGAGCCAGGTATACCCATGTTTCACAGAAAAAGTAGAAGTCTACTGAATGGATTTTAAACAAGACTAGAGGAAAAAATTCACACAAAAAAAAATTTTTGCTTTACTTTTGGAGACTGTTTTATGTATAATTCTTTCTGCCTGCCTACTTTTCTGCAAAAATAAGATGTACAGATTTCAGTTCCCTGCTATGAAAAGTCATGTGGTGGCAATTTTATAAATGTTGCTTTCTGATTTTTATCAGAGTGGGAAAGTAATCACTTAAAATTATTATTAATTCGCAAGTAGACATTTCATTTTTTAATTTTCCCTCCATTTTAGTTTAATATAATTTGCAATAAATGTACATATTGATGTTTGTTTTATAAAAACATATATCACTTTTAAGTGTTTTTACTCCTGCGGTTCTGTTGGAATATTCTAAATTTTAAAGGAGTAAAGACAGTCCAGCATTTGATTTTATAATGTTTGTCACCAGATTTTTATTATTGATGTAAAGAAAAAAAAAATCAATTTTTAAAAATAGTTGGACTTTGGCAGCTTTGTAAGGAAAGTTGGAAATGTTTAGGATTGCTCTCAATTTTAAGCATTGTGCTGATTGGAAGTAAGTCTGTTTTGCATTTTGTCTTCCTGTCCAGGCTCATTTTTTAATGTTTATTTTAGAAGATTGTTGCATCAATATTATGTTTCCTGGCATTGTTCAGCATAGATAAAGTGTACACTTTTATGTACACATGATCATATTTAAGTTTGTTGCATAAAATAAACGCTTCTAGGTGTCATGTGGCAGTCTTTTTTTTTTTTTTTTTTTCTTTTTTTAATTTCTCCCTCAAAAACTACTTGCTCTGTATCTGTGCGTGGTCTTGGGTGTTCATAGAAATAAGAAGTTGAGCAAATAAGTTGTAATGCAGACAGCTATATAGTTAAGAAGATACATTTTTAGGTGAAATTATGGTGGTTTATCCTGTAAAGTTGTATGGGAAGAAGGGGCTTGGTCTGCAGAGTGACTGAGCAGTTCACTTTGTTTCCCTGTGCCTTGGTTCCCTATTTCTCTTTTGCAAATTGTTTTGAAATCCCTGGGTGCACTGTAGAGGAGCTGGATGCTGTTGACATAAGTTGAGGATTACTCGCTGTCCTGAAATGGATAGGGTGTGGTTGTATGCTGTTAAACAATGACTTAGTCTCCCTTATCAAGCATTTAATTGGTGTTACAGTTATTTTTCCTCTCTACCAGGGAAAATACGCTCTTCATGAGGCAACACGTGCAACTTTTCCTAAAGCAATCTGAGATGCTTTGACTTGAAGGATCTTAAATATTTCCTTATTTTTTAAATACTTTATTAGTTAAATACCTTTTTATTTTAAATACTGGGGGAGACTGGGAGATTTGAAAAGCATTTAATTACACATTGATCCATCAGGATTTTGATGTATAAAACTGAAATACTTTCACAAATTGGATTTACTGATCATAGCACAGTTTGGTTTTGGTGCTCTGGTCAAATACTTCCCACATAGAGATGATGTGCTATGTTGGTTTAAAACAATTTTTAAACCTTTTTGTTAGGAGTTTTTAGATGCTGCCTAAAAGGAAACTATTTTAGAAATGAGCTCTGGGACCTGGCAATGTGCCTCGAGCAATGATTTGAAATCTGAACTTGACATATCTTGCAAATATTTCATTCAGAATAGTTTCAAAAAGCTATGATTTTTCTGAAGTGGATTTTTTTTTTTTGGTCAGTTTTCTGTCAGTTTAAATGTCAAGTTACCCAAGGAATCATCATTAGAATGAGAGAGGTTAGCAGGTGTTTGTGGAAGTTACATGGTTCAGTGCCATGCTCAGAGCAGGGTTTTTCGGTTGTCTTTATAGAGTTAGAGTTTCTTTCTTCTGTTCTCTTGTATGTTGACTGCCAGTATAGTGGAAGAAAATTAGTACACTCGTGCAGCAAATTAGGCTGGGCATAATTGGCTGAGTGAAAATGCATACAAACTGTAGGAAAACATCTACTGATGGTCCACTGGTTTGTTATTGGAACTTGCCACAGACAAGGCTACCTGCGAAATTTCTCTGCCTGCTCCCAGCTGCACCTCACCAAACTCCTGAGAGTACACGTGGTAAAATTCAGAGTTACCTCAGGGGTGAACATCAGCCTTATAACAAATACAGGAAAGTATAGGCATAATTTTTATACATACAAAATTTATGCATTGCTTGTACTCTTTCTGAAGTTAAAAAATAAAATAAAAATCTGCTAGTCAGTGTAGAGCTGTGGAATTGAAGGCAAATTATTGCAAAGGAGATGTTTTTGTAGTTGACCATATATGAGCTTTAAAATATTTTACCTAAGAATGGGGATTGTCTCATTGTGATAAGAGAACTGGTGCACAGAGGTTTTTCACTTTTTAATGTGTGATGACAAATAAAAGGAAGCCCAAATTAAAACGCAGTGTTTATGGCTTTTATCCAGTGTAGGATGGAGGTGTTGAGGTTTCACATTCAGTTCCATAGTTAGAGCTAAGTTATCATCTTTAAGTTCCCATCTTCATAAAAGTGTGGCTTTGTTTCTTAGTGGACATACATTTTTTTCTGTTTCTTTGTTTCCTCTGATTCCTGGACTGTATGGCTCTCATAACAGTGAGAGGAAGGCTTGTTCTGGGACCATCCTTTGTAATGTAGTAAATTAAACCTGTACCACTCAACAAAATTGAATCTGAATAGTTGTTATAAACAAAATAATATTTCTAGAGCAATCTGGTGTATTTGTTAAACGGGAGGAATAATATGCATTATGAATCTTCTCTGCATATGCTGTGTCAAGCCTTTAAGTGTTAGAACTGCTAAAAAACAAAAAAATCCTTATCTAAAATGTACTTCCAGCCAATGGATACTTAGCACACATTGTTGGACCAAGTTCAACATCAGACTGGCTATTGAGTTTCATGTTAGCTCATGGGGCTCTCATGGCGGAACTGTCTCATCTAAAGATCCAAAAAGATTGGGGATCACCAAACATTTGCAATACCCAGGAAACTTGCTTCTTTAAGAAATCGACCGCGATGATCCTGGTTCACTTGCATGTGTGCTCCATGGTTATAGTATCAGCAGTAATAGATTTGTTTGTTTGTGCGCAGAAATCAAGTCGCAAATCCATGCTCATGGAGATAGCTCAAACCAAAGAAGTTGGACTATAAAGTCTGCGTGCCAGCCAGGCTCCAGGTGTGCACAGCTGATAACCAAACATTGTTCACAGACCAGCTGGTCTCTGCTGAAGGAGTTGTGTCACAGTGCAGCAACAGGTATGCATAGCGAATAGCAAGGTGGTAAACAGCAATTTAAGAAGTTCTGTAGAGCAGCACCTGGTATGTCCCTTGAAGCCTTCTCCTCCTTAGAGTTCTGACAAAGAGAATCATCCTGCCAATGACTACCCGGGGTACTCAAGGGGTAAGAGGGAAATTCAAATCAAAAGAATGCTCTCTTGGAGGAAAATACTCCTAAACTTCAAACCAACAGCTTCCATTATTTAAAGAGTTTTAAAGCCTGACATTCCCTGGATCCATTTGTTTTGGTTCCTGGAAGGAAGCAAACAAGATCAGACTTCCTCAGGAGGACTTGAAGTCCTACTACAGAAGCAGAGATGACAGCTTCCCGCTCCCCTGCTGCACAGCCTGGAGCAGGCGAGAGAATCCATGGGCTTGGTGCCAGCATTAAAAGCCTGGCAAAACCACTCAAATTTATAACCTTATGTTGTCCTTTCCTTTAAGCCACACATCCAGACATCTGCCTCTCGTGTTTCGAGAATGGTGTGACTTTATTTTGGCCAAGGCCATTCTGGAAATTGCATTAGCATATCTCTAGCTTTCCAGCTGCCTTTCTTTTCAGAGCTGTTTTTACAGTCGTGCTTACTTCCCCACTAATACAAACTCCTCATGATGGAGCAAGTGCTTTTGTTCAAGAGCAAAATTTCTTATTCCTGTAGTTGTTACCACATGAGAGACAAAGGGGGTGAGTTACCCCATTTCTTACTTTAATCTCACTACTGATCTGTTTCAAACTGAAGATGGCCAGTCCCACGGTTCCATTAGTGATGTTTCAGCACCAAGTCAATGTTTTAACCACAAGGTGACTTCTTAGACAAATCTGACTTTAAATTCATAGCAGAACCATCTCCCACTCTTCTTCAAGTCCCTGGCCTTATTTTATACAGTTCCAAAGGAAATGACGAAGTTTTAGGCAACTGTATCTGCTTGTAAAGAAATAAGTGATCCAGTGGGACCACAGCAAGAGGTTAGTTCAGGCTTGTTCCAGTACAAATAACCTCCTTCACTCAGGTTACAAAAGCCAAAGAAGCAGGCACACTCACTCCATTAATTGGTAGGAGCAGCTACACCTGAACTCAGCTGGTGTCACATTTGCCTAAAGACAATGTGATCATGTTCCCCAGAGCTGTGGTGTCACTCACAGGTGTTTGACACAAACTGTATTTACGCTGCATAGCTTGTGGAATTACTGCCTGCACCAAGGACTGTACAGTCATTGCATCATTGCCCTGGGAGAAGCCTTCCTGCTTGACCTGATGGAAGGGTCCTGCTGACCCACAACAATGTGTCTTCTCTCTGTTTCCACTTCGCAAAAGTCATGACAAACTTTTATCAGGGAACTGCTTGACTGCGCAGTGGCTGAGTGTTAGCCAACAGGAGGTAGAGTAGGGACTTGCTGTGACCCCTTTAGCTTTGATAAGAAGCCATTCAACTTTCAACCTGGTGGATTCATCACTGACTGCACAGCTAGATCCATGGTCAGCAGAGCAGAGATGTCTGTGCAACACAGATGGTTAGCGCAGTTGGGTCCTTGGTGAGGAGATACAGCCATCAGGAGACGCGTCTGTTCTTCAGTGGGAGCACAGAGGTTATCTGAGCTAATCTGTAACTTGCTGAGAAGTCATGTTGGTGGCAGGGTTGTCTCAGCAGCAAGTCAGCTGCGGTAAGAAGCATGACCAAATAGCTTTGCATACACTGGGCGTCCTACACCCACGACAAGACTGTTATTTCAACAGCCACAAAAGCTCAGATGTGTGTTCATAATGCTGCAAGGCAAGCGGGCTCCAGAACAAGAAATACACATTTTGCTCCTTAAGTTCAGGCATTTAATTCTTCTCTCATTGCCCTGGAAGCTGAGATTGATGTATGCTGACCCTGGTGCACCACAGCTTGTGAAGCAAAAGCTGGCCTCTGATTATGGCAGTCCCAGACATGAGCTGAGTTGCCTTGGTGTTGGGTCTGAGTGTGATGAAGCAGGTAGGTATCGCTGTCTGCTCTAGAAATTTCATCAGGAATAATCTGATCTCTTCCTTTGGTACGGCACAATTGTAGCGACTAGCGTCTGGCTGTGCAGCTGGCTCACAGTCGGGCACCCTACCCCGAGGAAAGCTGGGATGTTCAGAATGTTTTTGGGTAACACTGGCATCTCTAGGGAAGCTGTCTGATTTCAGTGTCTTCCCACCCTGCCTGGTTGGGTGAGGTTTCTCTCTCTGGTATGCTTGCACGTAGTTGCTGCATAAAACTGATTCTTGTACTTTGACAGGTCTCTTTGCTTCTTTACTCAAAGCCTTTCCAGCCTGTAGTGTAACCTCAGTCAGACCCCCAAGTGCTGTTCAACAAGTTAAAAACTGGGATTCCTGGTGTTGAGAGGAAGCAGGGCTAAGGTAGAGACGCAGAGCAATAAAAGACAGCAGTAACATGACACAGGTAAAGTAGAAATCAGGAAACGGTTTCTAACCATCTGAACAACAGAATTTTGGAATAATCTTCCAAAAGAGGAGTAGATTTAGGACAGATTTAGACGAGTCTGTGAATTTGAGATTATGGGGCCTGTGACACGCAGGCCTGTACTTGATCCTGCTGTGCTGCACTTGCAAGCTGCCAGTGATGGTTCCATCACGCCTTGCACCACAGGCATCAAAAGTACTCAGCAAGGCCTTAATCCACCCAGGATTTGCAGTGTGTAATGCACCAAATTATCTAATACTTCATAAATAATAAAAATGCTCTCCATAGAAAACATTTTCTTTTATCCAGGTCTTTCAAGCATTCCCTTCTCTTTTATGCCAAGTAACACTATTAGGAGCAAGTTCTCTGTGGGCTTCTGTCATTTAAAAAGATGTTTTTCCCTATGCACCTCTGAAAATCTGATGTCTTTACTGACTTGTACTTTGAAAGTGCAGTACAGCTTTCAGTCATTTTGATCCAAACACTTTTTTTTGACTAAAAGTTCTATTTCTCACACCACTGTTTTGCACATGCTCAGCTGGATGTTGGAAAGATGTGCTTAATTTAACTGTAATATCTCTGGTCTGAGTTAAGGTTTGGAGTCTCGTCATTGTGAGTTATCCTAGGCCAATGGTGATATTTGCTCTTGGTACAACAGCATTCACTTTTGATTTCTGTGGTGGTTTTCCAGAAACCAGAGGTGAGGTGGTATTTGCGCGGTAGCATTTGTGCGAGTTCAGCTGGAAGCCCCAAGTAAACCTCAACTGGAGGCCATCTCCAAACTGTTCCTCCCAGCCATGAGAAAGTCATACTTCTTCTTTGCCGTCATTGGGAGCATCAAACTATCCTGGCTGAAGACAATCAGTTCTGGCTTGGAAGCAGTGATCACTTCATTGCTTTGGGGATTTCCCCAGGCTTCAGGTGGCTAGGCAAGTAAGATACCACCTTTTCCCCATCCTCTTTTCTCAACCTTCCCACCACAGCACATTGCTTTCCGGCTGTTCTTTGAGGCCCTCTTCTCTGCATCTGCCCATGCCTGCACATTGCATCTTCTGCATTACTTTTCTCACTTTCCTCTGTATGAGCTTCTAGCATAAAACAGTTTGGGGAGAAGGAGGACTCCCTGTTGTGATTCGTTTCTGATGCTTTTGGGGGCATGCATTTCCCTTTTTTTTAGGCTTTGCATTAGTAACAAGATTTTAAGCTGTGCTTTTCCCACAAGGACTCTTCAGAGTAGGTTTCCTCCCTAATTCAGCGCAGGCTGCTGTTACTTGCTCCCTCCTTCAAGCAGGGAGTTGTTTCTCACTGTGTACCCGCTGGCTCTGGTAATCAGTATGTTACCTTGATGTCTCCTGGGCTATTAGCCACACGTAGGCATCTCAGGAACTGCCTGACAGTCTCTCTCTAATACAATGAATGGCCAAATCTCCAAATGCTTTGGGGAAACTTTCTGGTCATATGGCCTGTTACAAGCTATCACAGGAGATCCAGCCTTCCCCCACCCAAAAGTAGCTAAGTGTGTATTTTTAACCCTTTCTGGTTTCCACAGATGAGTGAAACTCCATACCCTCACAGACTGTACGTACCAGGTTGTGGTGGCACTTACAGTCCTTTTGGGTTGACCACAAGGTAGACATGGTCATCTCTGTGGCTTTCCCAGTTTCTAAGACATCTGCCTGGTGAGATCATCCATCATATCTGTGTGTGTAAACACCTGATAGGAGAAGGGAAAGAAGTGGTGCCAGGCTCTTCTCAGTGAACACACAAGAGGCAATCAGCACAAACTTAAATACAAGAAATTTCATTTAAATGTTTAAAAAAAAAACACCATCTTTATTGTGCAGGTGACGGAGCACTGGCACAGGTTGCCCAGGGAGGTTGTGGAGGCTCCTCCCTGGAGATCTTCAAAAGCCGCCTGGATGTGGTCCTGGGCAGCCTGCTCTGGGTGTCCCTGCTTGAGCAGGGGTTGGACCAGGTGGCCTCCAGAGGTCCCTGCCAACCTCAGCCATCCTGTGATCCTGTGATTTCAGTACTAGGCTCTGAGTCCTTTAAAATGATGACAATTCTCTCCATACATCATTACTTGCTGTTCTTCCTATTGTTCAATACACACAGTTGTGCCAACAGCTTCACCTACAAGTAGGCTCCTTTCCCACTAATTTTCTCCTCCTGCTGAT
>VXAA01003997.1:390223-436957 GCA_013399115.1 Anseranas semipalmata | reverse complement strand
TATAATAGATATAATGTAACATATTATTATATTATTGATATTATATATAAATATATAATGTATAAAATATATATAATACAATATGTAATAGATGATAATATATAATATATAATATATAATAATAGTAATATAATATATAATATNAACACACAAGTGCTTATTCTCCTAAGCCACAGATCCTCTTAGCCGATGCAGCCATCTGTGTTTGTTGTCACCTGCTGGAAAGCCTGGTCCCAAACCTCCACATTGCACTGGGGATCCCGGGCGGGTCCCTGCACTGCTTCTGGTGTCGCCCACGGGCAGCTTTTCGGCTCCTGCTCCTGGCTGGTGTTGTGCGGGTGGCTGGGCCGCCTCTGAAGCCATCCCTGCCCCGTCCACAAGAGCAGGGGACTGGCAGGGGCCTTGGGGTCAAGGATGGGTCCCGGCCGTCCCTGGCCCTCTCCAGGTCTGTTATAAGTCACTGAAGTTCCCTTTCAGGTTATTTTTAAGTGGTGCTTTCTCTCTGTGGAGTTTGAACTCTGGGAAGAGGCAAATCAGGCCTGTGCAGCCAAGCGACATCAGGAGGAGCCCACCTGCTTCCCGGCTGGAGCCTGGAGAGTCCCCAGAGCACCGCAAGGTCCCATTACACTTACCCAGATGGACTTGCCATCTTGTGCTCATCTGCTTGTTATTCGGTTGCTCTTCAGCCCTAAAAGCCCTGGTAATATTTGCTTCCTCCAAAAGACCCCTCGGGTCTTTTGTGGGCCATTCCCCTGCCCACCTCCTGTTGGTACTGGCAGCCTGGCCCCTCTCTGCCCTCCTCAGGGACACCACGGCTGTGGGACCCAGCACTGTTGTGCATGCATCAGCCCGGTCCCCGTTACACGCTTGCACATCTGGAAGGTTGGGGAGAGAGCGGGTTTGCTAACAGAAAACAGCTTAAAATCTTGTGGCTGACTAATGGGGAGGTGTAAAAACAGCAATTCTCCAAGAACTTCCAGGCGTACAACCCCCGCTTTGCGTTCACAGGAATGGGGTATGTGGTGCCCTGGCCGTGATTTTGACATGCACACACACGCAAAAGACCACAGCTTTATTTCTAGCTATATTGCTTTTTACTCCCATTATGTACTGTGTCATTGTCATCTGGATGTGGTTTCAAAGATGCTTCTGCAGACGTAACAGACGTGATTGATGTAGCAGGCCAAACCACAGTCGTTTGCTGTAGAAAAGATTCAGTCAAACTGATCTTGAAGCATTTGAAAGCAGAGTCAGCACAGCATGACCTTACCAGTTGCTATAGCATATATCTTACTGTGATATAGCTGCAAAGTCTAGGTTTGGGGCGGAACCACAGGATGGCTGAGGTTGGCAGGGACCCCTGGACGCCACCTGGTCCCCTTGCTCAAGCAAGGACACCCAGAGCAGGTTGTCCAGGACCACATCCAGGTGGCTTTTGAAGATCCCCAAGGAGGAGACTCCACAACCTCCCCGGGCAACCTGTACCAGCGCTCTGTCACCCGCACAGCGCAGAAGTGCTTCCTGGTGTTCAGAGGGAAAACTCCTGTGTTTCCGTTTGTGCCCATTGCCTCTTGTTCTGGTTCTGGGCACCTCTGAAAAGAGCCTGGCTCTGTTCTCTTTGTGTCGTCCCATTAGGTATTTATACGTGTTGCTATCTCCCCTGAGCCTCCTCTTCTCCGGACTGAACAGTCCCAGCTCTCCCATCCTCGCCTCACAGGAGAAGTGCCCCAGTCCCTTCATCATCTTGGTAGCCCTCCACTGGACTCTTTCCAGGACTCTCCTGTACTGGTGGGGCCCAGAACTGGACCCAGTGCTCCAGGTGCAGCCTCATCAATGCTGCGTAGAGGGGAAGGATCACCTCTCTTGACCTTCTAGCAACACATTGCCTAACGCAGCCAATAGTACCATTGGCCTTCTCAGTGGCAAGGGCACGCTGCTGGCCCATGTTCCACTCGGTGCCCACCAGGACCCCCAGGCCCTTTTCTGCAGAGCTGCTTCCCAGCGGGGTGCCCCCAGCACGTCCTGGTGCCTGGGGTCGTTCCTCCCCAGGTGCAGGACCCTGCACTTCTCCCTGGTGACTGGCCACAGGTAAGCACCAGTCCCAGGTGAGAAGAATGGCAAATGAACAACAGGAGGAATGATGCCTTCCTTGGTTGTTCCTAAGAACCTTTTGGCTTTTTCCACCTCTGCATCTTCTGACTCGGTGAACTTCTAGTACTTTGTTCATACATGTCTGCTTCTAACCAGCTCTCTCTTCTGACAAGTATGGCCTAGGGACAATTTACTCCTGGCATTTCTGATGTGGTTCAGACCAGTTAAGGCCTTGGATGTGGGAGCTTGCTATAAAGGGGAATGTGCACGCCAAGCAGAAGAGGGAGCACATCCCTCCCCCACGCCCCATCCAGTCGGTAATGTGCCTCTGGAAAGTTCATACACGCTTCATGGCACAGATTTCATCTCTTTAATGGTAAAAGCCAGAAAAGTGAGTCCTTCATTCCATTTAAACTGAGAACTTTAGCACATTCAAACCCCTTTCTGCACATGCCAGCCGCTTTGCATTCACCACACCGTCCTGCAGCAGTCTGAAGCCGCGTTGGCCACCACCATCACCCGCGTCCCGCTCTGCAGCTCGCGCTTCTTCTCCAGCCCTGTAAGGGAAATGCGAGGCTGCGGCAGTGATCTGATTCCCAGTACTGATTCCTCGTTAACAAAAAGGCTCACGCGCAGTCAGCCCTCACAGCGTCCTGCCCTCCGTGTGAATGGGACCAGCCAGTCCCAGGTCTGCTTTTCGAACCAGAATTCGCCTCGGAGCCTAGCTGGCGCTTCTTCTTTGGGCTGTGACCGGCGAGCTGTTGCTGCCCCAGCGCAGCCACCTCCCGCCCGATTCTGCAGCACTCCCATGGGCAGAGGTTCCCCATGGGGACAGCTGGCTTTGCCCCGAGACAGGTAACGCTGCTTGGCTGCAGGAGCCTCCCCGACCTCTCCAACAGGATCGGCAAGAGTCCGGACTACCCACTGCCTAGCGTATCTTTAATCCCGTATGTGCCTGCAGTAGCTTCTCAACCTGCCAGCAGCAAGAGCAGTTGTTTTGGGAGGCATGCAGAAAGGGAAGAGAGCTGGGCAGGGAAAACAAGGTGCTCGCTGTGCAAGTTCCCTTCTCCTGCCCCTCTGCAAGAGAACTGGGGTGGGAGCCACTTCCCCCCCCCCGGCTACACCAGACTCACTTTTTCCTCACAATGCCAGCTGATTACCCTTTATTTTTCACCCGGCTGGGACAAATCCACCTAAAAACTGTATGTACTTAGCAGCCACTAAGTGAAGTGATGTCATTTATTTGACATTATACCAGACATGGGTGCTCCAGATCCAGACCCAGACTTGACCTTAAAACAATTTTAAATCCTGGATTTGCTGCATAGGCATTATCAAGGTTACCTGGCTGAGAGCTGAAATTTGTCAGCATCGCAGCTATTGAAACACAAAATTCAATACAGGAGGAATCCAGATAGTATTAGTCCAGTTCAACTGTAAACTTGCTTCCAGTTTTGGGGTGCTGGAAGAAATTACAAGGCTGTAGGACAACTTCGCAAGGATTTCTGTATGAAGCAGCTCTTGGTCGCTCATGTCACAGTAGTCTCTAACTACAAGAACAAGGGAATACGTGTTTTTTCCCTTTCCTAAATTAGCAGACAGGCTAAGAGAGCGAGCCCCCAGCACCAGCCAAGAGGGGAGCGTTCCCGCTCCCTATGAATGAATGAGGTACCACAGTACAACGCAGCTTGTGGTGATGGTAAATGAAGGACCACCTTCCCCTCTTAATTTTCACACCGCCCAGCTGCGCAGCAGCAATACCTCATTTGGTACAGCCTGCCTGGGAGCCCACGAAACCTGCCCAGGACGAACAGCAGCCCAAAGAGACCAAGCAGGTATGAAACTCGTCCCAGCTCAGCTGGCTGCTCCTAGCTAGCAGCATGCCAAAGGAAGCTTTCACAGCAAACACTGACCAAAACACGCCAGAAAAGCCAGCAGCAGCCGCTGGTGCCAAACAGCCGCACGGGCACAGACCCTGCCCGAGTCCCCCTCCTGCTGCAGAACAGAGCAGTGGCACTGCCACCGCCTGCCTAGGAACAGGCTGGAGGTTGGATCAAGTGTAAAGGCAAGACGAGCACCAGCGGTGTTGAGAAAAACAAAATGTTTTCTTTTGTTTCTTCACACGCAGCCTTCGACACGTTTTCTTTCTTAAAGGAGACACTGTGCATATGCATATATATCTCATTATGTATATATATTTCCTACTCTATGAGATGAGGCAGTCCTAGGTGAAATAACATACTCTTTCATTACACATATTATATTTACACAACTTCTTCCTCAAAATTTTTTATGTGCATTAGGACAACTATTATCCTTTCTCCCCTTATTGACATGGAGACAGTGTACCATGTAATATCAGAACAACTTGAATTACCAGAAATAAAATGAAAACTGTTTTCAGGGAAACATGCATTTATTGTTAAGCATTCCCAGTGAAAATCAACATCTTTTAAAATGTGTGTTTATTTAAAAAATCATTTGTGTACAAAAGTGTTTGTGTAGTTTTTATTTTCAAGACAAAAAACACTGATGCTGCATTCCAGCCCCCCCACTCCTCCTTTACAGGAAGCCTGATGCTCAGGAACCAACCTCCTGCAATAGTTTCTGTTGGTATTTTTTTATTATTATTTTTTGTTTTTATTTTTTATAAGAAAAGTCAGAATTTCGGATGGAAAAGGTAAGTGTAAAGCAGGGTTCTTCAACAGTTGACATCAGCATTTGTATGATGGCAGCCTCCTTCAGACACCACAACAGAGCACCAGCAGTTGTCGGAAACCGTAAAATGGACAAGTACAGCATTTTCACAGTACATTTCCTCATCTGTTGAGTCATATATCTTAACTTACATCATCAATGAATGGCTCAGCACCGTAAGCAACTGGCTAGCTATTTTGATGCCTACAAAGCAAGTAACAGCAGAGAAGGAACATCGCATCACAGTACAGTGCAAATGATTTGCAAGAGTTCGTCGAATGAGAACAAATCTGGAAAGTAGAGGTGCTAACTACAGAGCACTGCAGCTGGAATAACCGAGCAAGAAGCAAAATGTGTTAAGGACAGTTGGTCTTGTGAGGCTAAGGATGAATCAGCTGATGACATTAACAGCACAAACAGGAAGAGCAAGCTACATGTTTTCACTGATGGTTTTGGAACAGATCAGAAAACTAACAAGAGGAAAGAAGCAATCGCCTCTTTATCTAGCCCTAGGAAAAAGCTGCGCCTGGAAAATGAGGACATGAACAGTGGAACCACCTATGTGGCCTTCTCAGAAAAAGCCCTAAGCACTCAATGAGCATCTTCACTTCCATGCTTTAGTTCTGTGGTGCAATAGATGGCATGATGAAATGTGTTTTCGGTATCTATTTCTTAGCCAATTGCTCATCAAGTCCTACAAAGCAAATTACTGGATCACAAACCCATGGCTACGCTCACTAAGATGCTCCTGATCAACTTCCACTACCAACAAAATAGAGCAGGAGAGGACACCTCGTCTTCTTGTTCTGCCTGCTCATAAGCAGACATTAAACTAATGTTCACTGCTGAATTATTTATCATTTTCTCCTTTGGGCAAGCCTCCAAATCTAAGCTAGCTTTTGTTGGTATTTAGGAAGGAAACAAGGGACATGCATACCGTTAAGCTTCCCCTGCTCTGAAAATGGAACATTTTACATTAACTGTGTATGACCGATGCAGTAAACAAGAACTCTTGCTTGAAACTATGTTTCAGGTTTGATTTTCCCCTTTCCCCCATTAAATAAGTAATCCATATGCTCTGAAGTGCCTAGTCTGATTCACAGCTGCTAAGCTTAAATTTGCATAGTTTAAATGTTTGTTACCCACACCATCTAACACAGATTTGGCATGACAAGGTAAGCTTCTTTCTGGCTATTTAATTCCCCTTTTCAGACAAAAAAGAGCCAATATTCCTCATGTCAGTGTTCCAATGCTAATTTACTTGGAAAAGTTAAATACAATGGTATTTAAGAAAAAAAAACAGACATATTCCTACACCATTAGTACCTAATTCCTCAAACAAATACTATTGAACCAGTTATGGCCAAGGCCCCATGTACGCTGTGGCAGGCTGATGCAAGCCTTGTTAGAAAGCCGCTCGCATGAAAATTCTGGTGCTACAACCTGTGGCAAGCTGTCTTCTTTAAATGGAAAGTTTGGAATATGCAGAATGAGTAGCACTGAGTGCCACATCTTTCTAGAAGGCTGCGTTGCTAAGTTTTTGCCTCTGAAATGTACCAGTTCGTCGTACTGAGAACACAGCTTGTTCCCAGAAGCAACGGGGAAAGCTGCAATTTGGCAAGTGGGGGTGGGATATAGCGAGGACTTTTGGCACTCATGGGAAAACTGAGGCTTTTGGCACCACGCAAGGACATGTCTTTACCTCTGAGCAAAATTATCCTTTACTTTTTGGAGGAACCGGATGACACGGGAGTTGCCTTTTCCCCGCCGACAACACAAGAGATAAACCACTTTGCTAGATGCACGTTAAAACATTCAGCAGTGAAGTCTGATGCTCTGGAAATTAGCTCCATTACCAACACCTTGCTTATAAAAATTGGGCCATCTGGACTTCAAAATTACTGTTTCAAGCTGTTTTCTTAACAACAGAGGACAACAATGCAGGATTTATTTGTAGTTAGAAAGCAACCGTCCCCATGTTTCACGCTCCTGTTTTAAGTAAGCGGTAAATGTGCAGCACAGGTCTGCAGCCGGAGCGGCCTGCCTCGCAGCTCCACGTCTGCGAATGCACCGGGCCCTGAACATGGAGATGCTCACACAGAAAACAGAACTATGATTTTGTATGTACAAACTCATAATAATAAGCTGAACGCTAACAGTAAACTTCCTAGGGCTCAGCCCCAGCTGCAGTTAAACTAACCTGGTACAACATTATCCCTATATTCAACTCTGATAATTACCAAGAATACAAAAACATTCCTTATAAAGGACTCGCATGTCAAAACTCACAGGAACTTCAGACCACAGGTGTCTCCTCAGTGCCTGGTCATCTTTTCCTTCCCAGCTTGGGTCTTGAGAAGCTTCCCTCTGCCAGCATCTGTGCTAGCATCAAGATATCTTTGCTATAAAGCACATGGATGGAGGGCAAAAAGCAGTGTCCAACATCCATATGAAAGGGGAAAGGGGAAGATGAGCGTTTTTCTGTAGAAACGAAAATGAGGTAACTTCATGAGAGAAATAAAACAAAACAGGGCATTGTTTCGGTGGTGACCATGACCACCTTGTAAGCATTTCCTCTGTTCTCCCCATCACCCTTCCCCTCTTCCTTTACCCCTTTATACGCAGTTCGGGACACCTGCTCTGGTTATACTGGACACATGCTTACAGTGGGTGTTCTTAGAGACCCCTCTTATCAAAAGAAGCATTCAGAAGCCCATAACTGAGAAGTTTTATGTCCCCTGACAATGATTTCCAAGTTCCTTCTTTTGATAAATAGCAGCGAAGAACAAGTGAAAGTAGTCAGCAATTGATAATTACCACCAGGGTTAATAAAAAAAGGTGTTGATGTAATCAAGAAGTTCTTAGCCTGTGTAACAGAAAAGACAGCAACTCGAGGTTAACACAAGTGGCATTTTGCCATAGTTTCCTACCATCCCTGGTTTTCACCTAGCAAACCAGCTGAACAGTAGCAGTTTCTTGTAAAAAAAAATAAATAAATATAAGGAAAGACAAAACAATTTCCTTTGGCATCTTCGAGAATGATTTACACTAACTCAAGGAAAAAAAGGGATCATTGACTACACCTTAAAAAGCAGTAAAGACTAAGCAAATGTATTTAGTATTGCACTGATATGAGTTAAAAGTATTTACTGTCTGTGCCCTGAAATATTTTAAGCTTGGACACATTAGACAGAACAGTACAGGGAACATCCCTGAACTAGTCAGGTCTCTACAGCTCTATTTTCTGGTTCTGTTCCACTACAACTATGCTCCAGATATTTAACAGATACAATAATGTTCCTGATTTTCTCCAGTACGATTTATAAACAAACTATGAAGTGTGAAACTACTTCAACTTGTACTTCACAGTTGAAGAAAAATCCCAAACAGACATGTATTTCCCCACCCCACACCCATTAATCTACTGTTTAGGAGAAGAAAAAGTCATGGAAAAGATGACTTGTACAGTACTTCATTATCAACAATCCCCACTCTCTATTCTCAGGATTTCTCTGAATTTCCTTGTCAGATATATTCTCAAAAGTTAGCATCATACTCATAAAGACATTACAGCTCTCTTTAAATAGATGTACTAGTGTTTGAAGTTGCAAAACTAATAATTTTCAAGCTTTTGCACTCAGAATGAAATGTCATTTTAATACGAAGAAAACGACTGACTGTATGTACAAGCCAAGATAAGATTTCAGTTCTCGTTTATCAGAAACATCAATCCAAAAGAAAGCTAAATTGAGAACACACTTCTACTTCTATGTGCATTTGAAGTATGTACAGTAAAAACACCAACACAGCCTCCATGTGTCAACTAGAGAAAAATGCAAGCAAGGATGAATTTTAAAGAACCTGGTAAGCAATCCTTAAATTGAAGCCCAAAATAAAGCTAGAAAACTGCTGCAAAAACAGCTGATTGCATCATATCAAGTACTCAAAAAAAAATATTTCTCAGTATGCTAGAGAATTAGCTTTTTCCTCCTTCAAATCCAGTGAAATCATATTATCCAGGATATACTGAAGAACATTTTACATCCATTTAAGACAAAAATAAAGAAAACCAGCTCCATCTTTTTGTGCTATATCAAGGCATACTAAACCCTTATGAGATGTGTAGAAAATATGATGGATGAAAATCATTACTGATAACTCAAAATATATTCTTTAAAGGGGAGCCTAGACTACTGCAAATGGCACACAATACCAACAGATAATGAAAAATAATCTAGTGAGGATTTTTAGCTGTATGATGAAAGGGAGAGGACAATCAGGTTTCCCAATTAATAAGCTAGGGAGAAAAAGGTTCTGAATAGGTCACCATTTGGAACTTTGGGTAAATCTTTTAAGTCTTTCAGGAAAATAGGTACAAGAACACTCGAGTATTTAAATGGTGCTCTCTTCAGCGACCCTACCTAATACGTCTATTAAGTACAAGCATGCAAATATAGGTCAATCCACAGGCACATAGGATCCATGTTAAAAACAGTAAGATAGCTGTGATGAGTGGCACCAACAATTTTGATGACTAACACTCAAAAATGTTGCTTTCTGAATTGCTAAATCAAAATCCTGAAGCAAGTTCCTGCTAGTCTTCGTCACACTGCTAAACACTAAAGTAGGCATGTTTTTCCCCCATTATTTTAGCTGAGCTCAAAGAATTTTTACAATATTTAGTAAGAAAAAAATTAAAGTATTTCCCCTTTTTAAATTTACACAGACGTTTAATTAGCTTTATTTACAGAGCGGTTTTTCAGTCTCCAATAGTGCCTAGATAGCATCATCAGGCAAGAGTGCCAGTTTTAAAAGAGAATCTATATAGAATCCTAAAAATAACAGATGGTGATGCTCCTCCAGAAGGGGCAAGCTGGACTACCGAAGCAGCTCTCTCTACATGGCTCAGTTACTCAGGAGTAATTCTGTTGCAGTCTCTACATCCCATGATTTTGAAGACAAGGCCACTATTACTGCATTCTGCAATGAGAAAACAAAAAGCAAAACAATAATATTTTCAGTGTGCGAGCCTGCAGCTGAGAAATGGAATGATAAGCTCGCAGATTCTTCAGAATATGTTAGTTTACCACTTGTAAAGAAATAATTAATAATTTATAAAAAGATTATTTCAAAAAAGGTGAGAGGGACTCAAGATTTACTAATAACTCAGTATCTTAGAACTCCAATTCTTAAAAATAATTAGCAAAACCATACGACTGGACCTATAAAAGGTCACTGAAATAGCAAGTTCACTTATATGAATGGCTCCCGGTATTTACACATATACACTTGCCCTGCCCCTACTGAAAAACATGTAAGTTACGTATACTTACCCTATCAAAGCCCATAGCACAAAGGTTTTCTATTTTTCTGGTGTATTCTGGACTAGAAACTGGTGCTCCAGCATACACATGTGCCCAAAGTCGAGCTGTCTGTTTAAACATTTCTGGATTTTGTTTGTACTACACAAAAGAGAGAGAGGAGAATGGGCAAGTTAAGTCAACACAGCAATCCAACCAAAAAGTACGATGATACAGCAGATTCCAATCCATAATTCTTTCTGTAAGATCTTCAACACTATTTCACACTGATCATACTCAGATTTTTTGAAATGAAACTTGGAGGTGAGGATTACATGCAGAGAAAGACTATGCAAGCATTTATATCATGTGTTTGCCTTTAGGTTAAATTACGCACTATAGATATCTGCTGAATGTATGCACTGCACACCACTTCAATGTATTTCTCTAACCACTAGAAACTATGCGTGGTTTTGTACACTGTAAGTAGCTCTGCAGTTTTTCAGGGAGGGTTGATATTTTACTGCAGGGCTTCCTCAGGAGAACAGGGATATAAAGGTAGTATGTGTGACCAAAAAAGGGCCAAAAAACAGGTGAACATGTGTGAAAAACCAGGACACTACAACTCTATGCAAGCTATTGTTTATCAGAAAATAAAATCATGCAGGGTATGTAAATATTATTTTGCACCAATCTTGTCACTGACAAGCTTTCCAGTAAAAAACAGAATGGACCATGGCAGAGTTTTCAGCCAGTGCCAGGAACTCAAAGACAAGAAAGTGGGTCATCTGTCATAAATGGTACACAACAAAGCAAGATGAGTTTCCTATTTTAGCAACTTTCATCTACAAAATAGATTTTTTACATCAGCATAACCATATATCATTTTTATTAAAAGACTTTTTCCCCCTTAATCATTACAGTTGAAAAATTGTTTTTCCATCCTTAACTACATAATACATTTTAGCATTAAATAAGATAAGATACTGGGAAATACACTATTCAAATATTTAGACACATTTTAAGGACAGAAACACAACTGATTATCATTCTAAGTATTTTATCCATACATGGAAATGATCACTAAATCTGTAAAGTGCTGTCCAAGTGAATACTATTTACATTTCATTTTACTTTTCCAACAGCATACACACCAACTCCACTGCACTGTGTGCTTTGTACACCTCGCACTAATTCTGCTCCGAATAAAGTAATCTGTACAGTTACTGATTATTAATGGCATTAAAACAAACATAAGAGCATCTATTGTTAGGAATAACTCACTGTGTTATATATACACACAGTAGTCTGTAATAAATTTCTAATCATTACAACCAAAGAAATGAGGAAGCAGCAAGTATAGCATCAGTAGCATCCTGAAGTGCTGTATTTTTCTGCTCACATC
Source organism: Anseranas semipalmata (assembly GCA_013399115.1). Lineage (NCBI taxonomy): Eukaryota > Metazoa > Chordata > Aves > Anseriformes > Anseranatidae > Anseranas > Anseranas semipalmata. The sequence goes on along the minus strand of VXAA01003997.1, from coordinate 425,464 downwards.
TTTCCCCCAATTATTATGTTTATTTTTGTTTTTATTTTTAACATATTTGAAAACGCCATCGAGCCTAATAAGCAACCAGCTGAAGTGCAAAGGACCAAAATCGTGTTTGCATAACTGCACTTTATTCAGAACTAGCTTTCACTGTTCTATAAATAGAACTCTTTAGTTAGGTATCTGTAAATAATCTAGCTTCCCACTGAACTGAGAAGCCTACAGGCACCTTTTACTGATTTCTCTGCATCAGGAACCACAGCCAACTATGTTGCTGTACTTAAAACAAAATAAAAACCCATCTGCAACTAGTCAAGTATGTTGAAGTAGTTTTGACACTGGACAGACAGCGTCTGAAAGGTGGCAGGTGTCTGAAAATGCTGCCATTATTTAAGCAGGAGTAGAACATCACTGTGCTCTCCCTGGGATTCAGCTCAAACTCTTGTAGGACACTACCATTTACCTGGACAGTTTAGTAGTCTAACAAATAGTTAAGTAAATTGACAAAGTAAAAGCATGGAGGATAAACAATTCCTTATGAATTTTTGATTTTGAAAAGTGTTTTTTGGAGGGACACAACAGGAGACATGGAAAAAACAAGAAACCACATACACCACTCATGGAGGAACTGGATGTTTACCATCACATCTCTCAAAGAGATTATAATCACTTTCTACTTACATACACATGCATGTAACTAAAGCCCCATCCGCTAACGCAGCTTTCATGCAGGTATTTGCAGGGAACAGGAGAAACTGAATCCTCCCCACACCAGCCGTGCCACAGCTGTGTAGGGACACATCCCCACAGGCACCTGAAAGGCAGCCTGGAAAATTGCTCTTCAGAGTCCTGGAAGTTTCATGAAGTCTTTTGTCTGAGAGAAAACTATTTCCAGCTGAAGTGTTTCTGTGAGATTGTTGGGATTCTCACATAAAATTCTAGTATCAGAGGCCAGAATGGGAAACTCAATTTTTGTTCTTTGTGAAAAAAGGAAAAACGTATTTTTGTTTTTATGAAGAGAGGGTGTGACATCAAGGACAAGCGTCTGGCAAGAAAAACTTGTGCAGGGACATCATCTGCATGGAATGCCCGGTGGCCTTGCTAGCCTTTACAACAATTCTCCCTGTCTACAGCAATTCAGTCCAACAGAAGCAAATGTTCTACACGTACAGTTGAATAGACATATTCAAGTAGCTTTAAAACAGCTATTCTACCCAGTGATGTAGTGGGTTACCTCTGATCTCCATGTTTCCCTCTAAAACCTGACAGGTTTGATAAACTATCATACTACATAGGCTTTTTAGGGGAAAGGAGTGCACACTTTTTACTCTTCCCTGGAGGGTGCTGACTTACAGGAGATACGGATGAGACTGATGCAGGAAGAACTTTTTACTTGCTTGGGATTTTTGTCACTGAAATGTACCCTTATTATCGATCAATTGCAAAGCAACCTTTAATCAACATTTTAAATAGCACCAGTTCTGGTATGGAACAAGACCCAATTAACATTTTATTATTATTTTTATAAATTCTTGCTACTGTCTGAAGAGTAACAAACCTTGTTGATTGCATTAGAATTCTACTGATACCTATTCAACTAGTGACTAAAATAGTTACCCCAAGTACTTGCAAAGGTAAAATACATAGGATGCTTCCATTCAGATAAAATGCATCTCAGGATTAAAATGCTATAAGTAACTAACCATAAAATTTTGACATTTAACAAATACAATGCTCTACAATATTCGTACTAATCTAGAAGAGGAGCTACAAGCCAAACCAAATCCAATGAACACCAAGTTAAAACTTGTCTTAAACCAACACAACCTTTTTTTTTTAAATACTAAAAGCTTTAGATTTTAAAATGCAAGTTATACTGAAATTCATTTTACTATGTTATCTCCTGACATTTCTGACAATCTAAATAAGGAAGAAAACTGAAAATAAATCTCTTGACACTGTAAAAATAACTGCTACTTTGGAACCTAGAGATTAAGGACCACAAAACGCTGTAGTAACTCATACTTACTGTAAAGCAATTTTCCAATAGATTTAAAATCTTTATCTCCCCCAAGGTTTGGGACTTGATTCAAGTTAACGAAGGTTACAAAAGTGTTAGAAGTTCATAGTCAAGTGAGTATCTTACCTGGTTTGCCACTACTGCATCTTGTGGATCATCTGGCTCTGCAGCTGCCAACAATGCTTGCAGTGATAACAACACTGTTCTTAGAGTCATTGCTGCTGCCCTAAAAATAAAATTTGAAAATGACTTTACCAAATCCCATGCTTGTAGTCATCTCTGCTGCTATACTCATATAACAGAAGATACGGGAATATATAGAGAGTTTTTAAATCTAAATGTTGCGATTTCAAACTGCTGTAGCTTAGAGGTATTAGAATACTATTCAATATATACTGAAATGAAGTTTTAAATGTGGACTTTGCCATTAACAATGGTTTCTTAAGCGTTTGGAGAACAGTCCTTGACCTACACAATTGACCTTAATCACTTAACAGAATTTATTTCTCTTACACAAAAAAAAAAGTTAACTTGAAGTTTGTGTTGTCCTTCCATACTACCAGTAATAGCACCTTGCATAAACTCTAGGTACTGAACTGGCAGCCCATGTGTGCTCCCTCTGCTGGCACTCTTCGTAAGAAAATAGCATATACAGAAACAATGACCTATACTTTAAATTCTCATAACAGAAACAAAATTTCATACATTTGACATCTTTTGTATTGCATCATTTTAAATACGACATTTTTCCCAGTAAAATTTAACAATTTACACAGTAAGTTACTAATACAATAATATAAAGGTTTGACTATTACAGAAGCATGCAGTTGAAAACATTCTTAACTTCCTCTCATTTCAGCCTGATACTACTGACAGTTTTAACGAGTTGTCCTTGTTTCAGCTGGGATGGAGTTCCAGGTAGTGCAGGAAGATATTTCTTTAGAAATGATGGTGCTGTAAAGGCATTTGTTCGCTTCTGTGAAAGAAGCCTGTTGAAGGTAGTATAGTTCTAGAGTCTAACCCATTCAGCTTCTGAGATCTCATCATTTATCTTGATCACAAAGTCTATTTGAATAAGAGACTCCAAGAATTTTTAAAAGGGAAAACCAGGCACATTCATAAAGGTCAATCATCACTCAAACAAGAGGTATGAAATTTTTAGTTACACGCTAATCTGTAAAGTTGTAAATATACAGTTTGACTACATTTTGATCATGAATACCATCTCTATGATCTACTATTTCAGCTGGCACATACTGGCAACCAAATAAGGACCCCACTGAGTTGAGCAGTTAACTAGACTGAATTGTTGTGTTGCCAGCAGGGACAGATGTTCAAGCTAATACAGAAAACTATTTACTCTGCTTAAGTGCTAGTAGAAGGTTAAGTGGGAAAGTGTGACATCTTACATTTGAGCAAGATAATTATGGCACATGAAATGCTAAAGGAAAGTTGTGAAACACAGGCACAATCAACAGAAATATCAATCAACAAAAAATAGCTTCTTTTTTTTTCCCTGAAGGCTGAAGGTAAATGCAGTGAGTTTGATAGAGTGGGTGGGGAGGAGTTTGACCTGATGGTCTAAATACAAAAACAAACAGTTTGCAAGTCTATATCCAGTGTCAGATTTCAGAAACTTGCCTATTTTCCAGTACTGAAGCACTGTATTGAGGTACTCTGGCAGAGCACATCAATGAACAGACAGGTGCTGGTACATTTGTGACACCTCAATATTATATTCCTAGACACATGTATGTACAGCTTTCCTGCTATGTCATTAACAGTCAAATAAGGCATTCTCTAACTGTTTCTAATTCTTAAACCTTTTCCTAGAAACTTAGCTTTAAACAAACAAAAAAACCACAAAAACACTTGATAATCATCACTGAGTTTTCACAGTGCAATGTTCCACATCAAAATGCAAGTGAGAAACATCCAAAGTGACAGAGATTTTAATTAGCACATATTGTCTTAATCCAACTGCCACATCAGCTTCAAGTCCCTCAAGCTGAACTTTGCAGACTTAACTCTTCAAAAATAAATAAATAAAAAGTTTTCATGCTTTTAGAAGATCTGTATTCTGACAAACCATAAAACTGTCACAAACCATTCAACCTATTCTTTACGTAACTAAACTTTTTTTTCCTTTAGAATTCTTTAGAATTTCAGGCTCTTTTCCAGTTAAATTTAAGCATTTCAGCTTCCAAGCTGAATGCCTCCCCCAAGCCAAAGAATGCTTCTTTAAATTACAAAGAAAGCTGGGGATTAACGAGCAAGATATTTAATCAAATAAAAAACACCTAGTTATTGAAACATAACCTCAGCTGCGTGATGAGATCCTAGCTAACTCAGTAAACTCGGAGTACAAAGCATTTTGTTCTTTCACACATAAATCGCACGCACACATGAAAAAAGAACCTGAGTGACAGAATACTAAAATATTTTTGCCTTACATGCACTTGTGCTATTTTACTCTTAAGATTTCCTGTGCTCTGTCATCCCTACTGGGTGATACCATTTTGAAATTCATCTGCTTAACACACGTATTGCTGGCACAACTCACAGAAGTATCTGCTAATATTGAATGAATCTTAATGCAGCGTGTTTACTATTCTGGCACCCAGGTGTCACAGACCACTAGTCTTTCAAGGCCTTTCTAAGCTCAAATGGACATAACCATTTTTATTTTTATGCAGGGAATTTCAGAAACTACAACAGCCACCACACATGCTATAAGCCTGAAGCCCTTTTTTTCCAGTTATTTCATTACACTGTTTACTGTGATTTTCAGGAAAGACTTAACATGAATTATCTATCAACTGTAACTGATAGTGTAATTACCTTCACCAAAGAAAAGCTGTTCTGAACTTTCCTTTACAAAAGTCCTACTTCAGACGTGTCTGAAAATACTACCGTTATTTAAACTTGGGTAGAACTCATGGAAGGGGTTTCGGCCACACGTGCCACTTTTACAAGCAATTCACTTCCATTTACGCTCTACCTTCTAGGAGTAGAAACTATAGCTCAGGGGGGCAGGAACATTAGTGAGGACAAAGTGCCATGAACAGCTAGAACATGAGTCCTGGGGTAGCTCCAGCAGTCTCTCCCTAGCAGGCTTTCAAGACTGCTAGACCCTTTCAGTCCCTGCTCATCTGTTATGTTTGTAGGTTTTTATATAAAGCATACTGGGACTTGAACTTCTGTTCTGACGTTCCAATTTCAAAATGAGTAATAAAAATAAATACCTCATCCATTTGGATATACAGATGGCTATATGCTAACTCTCAACTCTAAAAAATAAGCTTATAGACATGACTAGTTTAGGTACATATGTAAAAAGGTTTAAAAATGTAGTTTACAACTTATTTTCAAGTCTCATTTCTCAGAATGGCTTCCTCATCTTGTGCATAAGACAAAATCTTCATTGGACACAAACGTATTAAAAATATCCTTGAGTTTTAAAAGAAAACCTGCTACAGTTTCAGCTTTTATTTGTATTAAAAAAAAGGAAATTAAGGTTTGTGATTAATGGTAAAGAAAATCTGACATATTTAGTGTAACTATGATATACCCATGCAACACCTTCTACCTTCAGGACATCAATTGGCTTTCCTGATCAAAACTAAGTACAAAAGTTTTTTTTACTTAGTTTAGTCTTAATTTTTCAGAAACAAATTAAGATTTCCAGAAGAAACTGGAAGGACAACTAAAAATAGATTCTCATTCCCCCGTTTCCTTAAGAAAAAAAAAAAAAAAAAGACCTTTCTTCCCATTGCCTTCTTTGGGGAGAATAAAGTGAATAGAGATGACTGTACAGAATTACATTCACAGACACAGGAAAAGCAGGACCTGTTCCTCATTAGCAAAGAGCAGAAACAATTGTCATCATCAGTTCTGGAGTAAAATCTAGGCTCACAGTAGCACAAAACAAACAAACAAGAAAACACATGCTATCACTGCCCCACAAGCTAGAAAAGAGCGTGCTGAAAAAAAAAGTTGTGAGGATTATCCTTAAAACCAGCTTCCAATTGAAAGTTAGGTCTTCTGCGTAGTTCCTCGGTGTTCCTCAAGGGCTTATTTTTCAGGAATAGAATTCTGAAAAATAAAAAAACACTTCCAACTCTTCTTACACTTGAAGCTCATTTCTAGGTGTGGATTTCATGCACCAATGCATGAAGTTCAAGCAATTCCCTTTAGTAATGCAAGCTAGCTGCGTGTTCGTGTTTTAATTATTTTTTCCCCTCTCTTCTTTGCCAAAGGTAAAGTTTTGTATCACTCCTGACAGACTTTTGTCTAATCTGTTCTTAAGAGGAAGCTCACAAGTTTCTTGGAAAGTTTATTTCAACACTTCACCGTGATTGTTACTCAGCATGCTAAAATGGCCTTCTAATCTTTTGTTGTATATTGCATTTGCTTAGGCCATCATCCTTATTACTCTACTCTGGATTTTTCCCACGGTTCCCATCTTTCCTGGAATTCAATGCTCAAAGAGGGTATACCAATTCACTTGAAGCCCTATCAATTGTAAATAAAAAGCAGGCAGCTTATACCATGAGTTTTGCAGGTAAACCTTTTACATCCCAGCATCCTATTTGCCCTGTACGAAGTCCCATGACATTACTGGCTTCTGGTTCTTTTAAACTTTACAATAAGCCCGCCCCATCCCAAAATACTGATTAGCCACTAAACGGGATTGCTATCTTGACATCTACAAAATGGGTGGGAAATGGGAACTTCAAACTAAAAGCCCCCACCATGCACCTCCTATCCCAAAGACAGGCATTCTATTGGCACGGCATTTGTTAAACTTGCCAAAGTGCAAAAAAGCACTCCACTAAGGGAAACCTGGAGTGGATCAGAAAGCTGATGTATATACATCATATGCAAACATGCTTTTTTATAAAAACACACACACACCCTGGGGCATTTCCATTAAAAATAAGCAGCCTTAGTTGGGGGGGAATACAATGATAATAGTAAAAAGCATGCCAACCCAGTTGTGCCCAGCATGCCTGAGGTAAGAAATCTCTTACCTTTAGATGAGCCGAAAGAGTCCTAACAGGATTGCAAAACACTGCCAGTTTCTCCCCCTCTTCCATCATTTTTAAAGGCTAAGTAACCTCCTATTTACGATGGTTTTATTTATGTTCTGTACATTCCTCTCCAAAAACAGTCTCACCAGTACTTCACCTTTGAGAGGCAACCCAGCAGAACAACAGAACAGCTGCAGCCAGACTGCTGCTCTGGTCTGTCGACCAAACATGGCTACTGGGAACTTTTTTTTTTTCCATTATTAAATAAATAATCTGCAACATTTATTCATTTGTGGAATAACTAAGCTTATTAATCCAAGAGAAAAGCTCTGGGAATTTGTACCAAGGGTTTATGGAATCTGGAAGGAGGGAGGAAGGCCTCAGGCCTTTGAGTGGAAGCCTGTTGTATAGCTGCTATTTACAGGAGAAATACAAAACTGGACGGTGGAGCTTTGGCATCAGGGTTGGTGGGAACGACAGGATTGCCAAAGAGTTCCCCCAAACAACGTTAAGATTCCCTGCATTTTTCTCAAAGCTTTGAAAAGGCTGTGTTCCTCAAACAACCTGAACAAAACACAGCAGGTTTAGATGCCCAAGGTGATTACTACTAGCTGGCTGTTGTTTATGTATCTATTAAAATTATATTATCTCTTATAATAATGATTTTGCATCTCAACTAAAACTGAAGGTTGAATGCTCCAGTACAGCCACACTCATAATTAATTTTTATTTCACTTGTCAAAACCACAACAGCCAAGAGTTTTTTGTAGCAACATACACAACCACAACATGTCCGCTTGATAATCTCTGCTCAAGGGATTTATGCAAAACAGCTTTCAAATAATTTAGCTCTTGGGTTTCAATAAAAAGTATTGAATACATTTTATATTTAAGAATAAAATGAAGGGATAGAATACTAGCCTGGAAGATAAATATAGGCTACATTAAATGAAACCACATAACAAGAGTCAGATCAGATCAGCATAAAACGACATCCTTTCTATAAAATCACATCCCGATTTTAATTCTACCAGCAAACAATAGCTGTTTTGCAAACAAACTGGCACAACAGGTATTTACAAATCTAAACACGAAAATCCACAGCTGCAGAGAATTTCAACGTCAAGCATATACTGTGGAGAAAAATTCATTAAACTCATTACAAAATAATTTAAAGGCATTACTTTTGCAAGCTGACAAAGGCGTCTGCCAATATGCATAACAATATTTCAACTATGCTCATTAGAATAGAAAATCATTATCATGGGATGGGTAAGTAGGGAAGAGACATGTTTTAACTACAGAAATAAATGAAAGTTGTTGTATTTGTATTCACTGTATATAAATGAATATTATATCACTTTATTAACTCTTTCTTTTTTCTTTTAAGAAAAAAACAACACTAAGTCTCAAACCCAAATTCTGTCCTTCAGCTCCCACTGACCTCAATGAAAAAAAAATCACAGATACACACTGGAATTTGAAACTTACATTTAAAACATAGCAACAAGAAGAGCATTATTGAGTTAAGACCACTACAAGTCAATGAAGTGTCACTTCAGAAGCCGAGCTTGTTACTAAAAGATTTGACATAGAGACTATGCGACTAAATATATCTTCTAGAACTATTTGAATATCTCTGAATGACATTTTTCCCCATTTACCTTTGAACACCTGGTAAAATCCATTAAAAATTGAGTCATCAATTGGATGCTTGTGGGGTTTTTTTTGTTTTTGTTTTTGTGTTTAAAAGAAGCTGCCATTTTATTCAATTGTTATTCAACTGACAGGTGCAGAAGACTTAAAACCGAGAAATATCCACATGACCATAGTTAAGTAGCTGAAACAGCACATAGAATCATATACCCAATGTAAATACTGCAGAACAATAAACAACTTATTTAAACATTAACCATTCATATGGCTTAGGAAGCTTTAGGAAACTGCTGAGAAAATTGTCCCATCTATCACAATAATGAAATTGTCCAAACAAGAAAGGATGGATATAGTCACGACCATCTCCTCTTCTCCCAAAGGACCTGGGGCTTTGAAAAGAACTTCAACACCACTCTAGAGATTTTTCACTTACCATGCTATGATTTCAAAAACAAAAGAAACAAAAAAGACCACACACACACACAGAAAAAGTCACCAAGAGCAACACATTAGAAAACTAAGGGATCACTACATTAAGAATGTTTTGAAAAGGGAATATAGCATATAAGAAGCCTCACCCCTTTGCCACCACCAAGGTCTGTGAAATTCTCTCCTCAGTGCTTCTAAACGAAGACAGCATTTCAAAGGAAGAGTTCAACAATATACAAATGGCGTGACACTGGTGCTCCCTGTGCCAGACAGTTTAAATACACACAAGGCAAGTTCTTGTTCAAATATCCCTATTTTATATACATCTTGATGACAGAAGGTAAGAATGTTTTCTTTATTGGCAGAACTAAGACACAGATTAAGTGATCTGTGCAAGACCTAACATCCAAAGATTACACAACACAAATCAAGTTTCCTCTCTTGTTCTTTCTTTCCAAATTTCAATTAAAAAAAGAAAAAAGGAAGCTTATTCTTTCTCTGGGTGTTAATGTTTGTCTGTTGTCTTTTGGTATTTTACATTTTTTAGTTTGATCAGCAACTGAGAAGGACAGAAACTTTCATCTGAAAGCTATTAATCGCCTAACTCAAAGCAGCAGCTTTGCGATAAAACTGAATTTTGTGAGACTTGTTCAAGTCAATGTTTGGCAACACTGAAAGACAAAAGACAACCTGTTCCAGGACTAGAAACCAAAATGTGGTCTCCTGAATCCTAGTCCACTGCTACAGAGGCAAGAACATCCATCCTTCTTCACAGGACACACTAATATATTCAAGTAACATGAAGATAACAAGAAAATGTTAAAAAAAAAATCTGTTAAATGACTTTAGTTTTATTTCAGAATATGATAAATAAGGAAGACTTCTGCTAGGAACTCTGTCCTCAAAGTTTTCAGTAGAAAATGACAGATAAATGTCATTTCTGGAAAAAAAAAAAAACACAACAAAAACACAAAGATATTAGGAGCTTCAGTGTGGAAAGATTAGCCTTAAAGATACTTGTTGAAGTTACAGACCTCATACTCTGAATAAAACAACTAGACAGTGCATAAAAGAGTAGTAAAAGATCGAAAGGAAAAAAAAAACTGAACTTAAAAGCTTTGGACAAATTCCCTGCAGGAGAGTATTAATGACATCGAGATGCAGTTCTCCATTAACCATCTTGGCTCCTAGAAATAAAGAATGCCTTCCCATATACTCACTATGTAAACCTTGCCCAAGTGAAATAAACCTGTTCTCCCAGCTAGGCTTATATGATCTAGCTCAGATCAGTGAAATGATCTCTTCAAAACACCCTCCAAAATTTGTTATTTTGCCAAAAGAAAAAAAAAAAAAAAAAAGAAAAAAAGAAAAAAGCCAATACAGAAACCAACCAGCCAGTCTCCTGTCCTTTCACTAATCTGGCTTATGATCTCTGAGGAAACTGCACTTGCACAGTTGAAAAATCATTAATCTCCATTACAGCTGGAGGGTTGGATGAATAACTAGGTACAGATGGAAAAGTACACTGGCTTTAGTGGTAGAAAAGTTATACAATATACCATGGCATGTATGTTGAAAGATTCTACTGCATGAAATGCAATCAAGTATTGCAAGATTGTAAGAAAAAAATAAGCACTTTCAGAAATGAAGACAAGTAATGATAACTTATGCTTCTTATGATTTCATTTTAGTTATACACCATACTCTGCCACACATTTTGCATAACCTTATTACCACGTAAAAGATGTATACACTTAATATGTCAACTGCAAGACCCAAACTCGAGCTTTCTGCTCTAGAGTTTCTCTTTCAAACCCAGCTGACGTCTGCTTGGCCAATGCTAGTTTTGATAAAGCTGTGGAAGTTAGGAGCACTTGAAGCTTGTATGGATTAGATATTGCTATCATCTAGCTAGGAATTACAGCCCTATTCTTTTGGGGCAGACACAGAGGAAAATAATGAAGAACTCCACTCTTATGCCGGATATCAGAACTACAATACAATTGGTGGACACCTTTCATATTGTTTGAAGATTTTATCACTTGGAAAAAAAAGTGTACAACGAGCTCAGCTGTTACAGTTTGGACACTTAGGATCTGTTCCAAGGATTTGGGTTATTAAAACCTTTTCAGTAACATTATAGTAACAAATAATCAAAGTCAGCAACTGACCAGCAACTAAATAGCAAATAGTTTAGAGGTTCAAATCATAAGTATTATCAACCATAACTGAGACAGAATTAGTATGGTGGTCTCTCCTATTTCCTGTTGTCTACCTGTTACCTTTTACACTCCCAGATTCCCAGATATATTCCATATGTTGTTTTAGCTCTCTCAGAACTAATTTTATTTGGAAGCACAAGCCAAGAATCAGAATGAAGATAAGCACTTGTTTTTCTTGCTTACACCTCTGGAGGCTGAAAGGACAAAATTCAGGAGGCAACAGGTAGCATTTGTTACTGGAGAAGAACTAAATAAAAACATTAACAATTAAATGTTCACCCTAATCCTAATGCAAAAAATTCTGAAAAAGCTCTCTATTCAGTTAATATCTACTCAGTACTTTCCAAAATTACTACCCAACTATTTCATTAGGATCCTCTTTTCAACTTAAAATACTATACTGAAATACTTTAAGTTTTAAGGACACATGAAATTACAAATGCAAACTGAAAAGCAACATGAGCTGCTGCCTCCCATCCAGGACACTGGTATGCTCAATTTTGCACATTTAAGCCTGTATGGAATCTTACCATTGATCTTTCAGAATATCCAAACAAATGGCCCCAGTAACTGAGCTAATATTAGGATGCCATATTTTGGTGATAAACCGCACCTAAAACACAACAAAATAAAAAAAATAAAATAAAATGGTTATTACATGCAGTGTATTAAGCAAACATTTAAAATGCACCATTTCTAATAATTTTATGAAGAAATACTAATTTAGGAAAGATCAAGCTAAAAACAGAACAAAGACATACGATACAACATATTTCAGGAGGCCTCAAGTTTGCAAGTCCCACACAGCCTTGCTTTACTCAGAAATGGACTACTGCCCATTTGAGTACACCAAAATCATCCCAAACTGCTTTCTTATATACTGTCACATGGGCACATCCTCACGTCATATAAAGCCATTCAGAAATATCCTCCAGCAGGAGGAATGTTTCAACACAAGCAGACAGTTAAATGCAGACATAGATCTTCCAACATTGTCAAAAGTTAGCTTAAACGCTGGAAAGTCTACTCAGTTGATGCAGTGAAACAGGTCCCTGAACCCTAGATGTAGCCATTGGATCTCATTGTTCATCTCAATTGCTGATAGAGACATGAACGTTACAAAAATTTCCTTGGTGGACACAACTACTTTTACAACCATCCAGTCCTGTTATCCATATGCACGATGCTCTTCCTCAAACCAAAACTTAACTAGATTAAAATTATTATTCTTTGCTGTTGGAAGGATCTAGTCCCAGCACTCACTCATTGATCATGTCCATATTTTAACACTAAAACAAAGTGTACTCATGTTCATAAAGCGTGCATTACAAATCCATTTATTTTTTTTTTTATTTTAAAGACACTGAGAAAGTTAAGTAGCATTTTCTTTTAGAATTCTCATAAAGCAGAGTTGTCCTCTGAAAGGAATGTACACAAACCCATGATTACTTACAGAATCTTCTTCAAAGCTCTTAATTTAGAAGTTGCATTTTAACTGCCTTCTACTGACTTTCACCAATCTCTGCATTTCCCATCTCTACCTCCTCACCCCAAACTCTCAAACATTTTATGAATGGCACAGATTTTCTTTCATCTTTTGCCCCTTATCTGTCAGCAAATCAGCGCAGAGAACGCATCATTTGTCAGGTACTACGGCAAAATACCGTATATACAAGGCTACAATAAAATCAAATACACAAAATGGTGTATAAATAGGTGAGGCAATAACAGTTCTGTTTTCTGGGACAGAAACTAAGACAGCGTGTCTGCTGAGCCTTTTATTAACTACCTCAACTCTGTAAACATAAAAAACCATACAAAAAAAACATATAAATTCTGGGTATTTTCTCACAGTGAACGCAGGCTAACAATGGCTGTCAAGCCATATTCCGAACAAGATAAAGAAATCTTTCAGATGAAAGGCAGGGCTAGACACAAGCAAAAAGGCCTCCAATTCAAGAATACATACTCCAGAATAAGCAGTACTATGCTACAGTGCACTGAGTTTCTAACAGCTATCCGTAAGCCTTGGCAATGAGCACCAAGCCCTGAAGCAGCAATTAAACCATGGTCCATAGACCAATCTCTCAGGGTCTATGACCAGTTTCAGCCCTCTTTATTTCAGCTCCCGCGAGAACACGTGCAGATGAAAGAACCGAAACCAACAGACATTTCAGTAAGAAGAACTGTGTCTTTCACTCCAGACTCAAGGAAGTCACTCAGAGGACAAGAGCTAAGAGCTGCTGACACCTCTCCCCAAGTTCCTTCCCAATATTATATACCAGGGTGAAAATAATCAGGATGTAGGACACATTCTTAGTTCAAAGAAATCTTTCAGACTTTCACAGAAAGCCAACCAAGAAGCTGTAAGACAGCTGTAAGATAACTCAGGAGTCTGCTGACTCATCATAAGCCCCTGAAGAAGGGACTAAATGAGGACACAGGAATATATAACTGCAGCTGCACACAGCTGGGGAGAACGCTATTCTGATCAATCCAAGATGGAAGCACAGTCACAAATTGAAAATGCTGGAAAGACACAAGAAAGATGTGGTAAAAGCAAAAGGACAGTAAGTTCCAGAAACATACGAGTAAATTTAAACAGATTTTTCACATCTCTTATCCTTGTGCACTTATTTTATGTATTCCTTCAGTAGAAGTACAGTAAGATCATCCTATTTCTATTGGTCCTTTAGGTCATATAACAACTGCACATCTAGCTGCATGTAATTATTACTAGAAACTGGGCAGGTTAAACCCAAGACTTTACCAAATAAAGCTTATGGAGCCCAAGGAATTAAAAGAATAAACATCATCTATTACAGCTTTTCTTCAGTGATTCTGAGGTGTGGCAGGCAGAAATCAATACTCTCTACATCAAGTAAAACTATCTGAAAACTGTATCTTGCCAAAAAGAAATTACAAGAGGGTCAATAAACTGCTGCCCAGAATTTATCAGCTTGCACTCTGAAGAATAATCAGAGTATTTCTGGCTGGATAGTTATACATTGTGTGATTTCTACCTAGAGAAGACAGCTCCAACATCTGTCTAGAGGAGAATCAAAAATGGAAGATGCATACTACAAAGATACACACACAAGCAAATAAATAAGAATACTCAAAACCAACTTGTTAGGCAAATTATTTCACCAAAAAAAAATTATATTACCTTAGGAGGATTAAATGGATATGTTTCTGGAATTTTTATCTCTAGTTGATATCTTCCACCTTCAAAAGACAAAAGCAAATTAGAAGTTAAAACAGAGTATTAACCAAGCTTAGACTTTTATGTCAGCAAGGCCTATGCTTCTAAATGCACAGGTTTTCAAGTAATTTAAATTTACTTAGAAGTATTATCTAGAAGATACTTCTGGGTTTCATATACTTTATAAATAAATGAATATAAATTAAACCTAATAAAGTCATATTGGCTTATGCAAATCAGAATCTGTATTTCTTAGGTATATTGAATGTGTACATTCACCTATAGTTACTTATTTCCAAAATTATAATTTGCACATTCAAGTAAAATATACCAAAATACAAAACAATATCCCCAAGACAGATACCAAATGAAACGAGAAGCCACAGGAGTGCACAGGGTGAATACAGAATGTTACATTATTTTGACTCTTTTTTGACTCTTTTCTGATGCCTCATACCTACCAATAAGGTTGTTCGTTTTTTTTTTCCTCCAAATTACGCAGTTGAAATTAATCGTATTTCACTTTAAGCTTTCCAGACCTGAGAATGTTCAACGATGCTATCTAAGAAAAGTAATCATACTTTGGAAGAAAGGAGGCTCCAATGCTATTTCAAGTATGTTCTACATTACTATCTGAAGACAGTAATTCCATTCCAATTCTGCACTTTTACATTCTAGTACTATTAATATAGTTTGTAGAATTAGAGCATGTAATAAAGAACAGCATGAGCTTTAAAGATGGAATCTTCTACTGACCTTTTCTAAACATTTTTTTTTTTCCTCTCTCCCAGTTACTGTATCATTACCTAAGCCTATTTCATTTATAGTTTTGTTATCATTCAAGTTTTCTATCAATACTTCTGTCTTCTGGAGCAATCTCAAGCCATCTCTGCCTACTCACTCAAGATTATTTGCCATGTAGTAGTTTAATGATGAAAAGAACAGAGTATAACAAAGCAGATACACCAATCTAGACATTCAGTTTTTATAGAAACTGAAAGCATTGCTCCTCACTTGCTATTTATTCCTCATTCTACCACTGTTTGTTCTGAAAGAAACCTTTTCTATCCTTAAACATACTTTGTAGATATTTTAATTCACTGAAACTTATGAATTGCAACAATCTCTTTCCTTTAGGATTTCAAGAGTGATTTACTCTGCAACAACTCTACACAAAAACAGCTCTCTAGTAAGTCTCAATATAGGCAGTGAGGTCCACATGCAGGAAAAAAACTTGAAGGAACACTCTGAACAGTTAAAGTCTATGGCACCTTTTTATCTGTGCCAAAATACACATTGGAAGGTACTAACATCTCTCTCTCTTTTTTTTTTAAAAAAAAAAAAAACAACAGATAATTCAGTCTAATAAAGTACACTTGAAACTGCTTCGTGTCAGTTTGGTATTTTACATTGCCTACTACAAGTGTTTTCTCCTCACTTAATTATACAGTAACTCCAAAAGATTTAACAGAACATACAACAGAATAAAGGCCAACAAGCCCCAAACTATCATAGTTAATTTCTAAGCTGATTGCTTGTCTTCACTTACAGGACAGCACAGGCAAAATGCTTTTGAAGACACTTAATATTTACATCAACAGACCTTAAGTTTGCTTTTTCTTTTGTTTGTATCAAAGTATAATTCAGCAGCAATTTTTCCCCAACAAACAGAACAATTACAGTGTTCCTGGACTACAAAAATTCATCAGTCCCTGTATGATTTTACTGCCATACTATTTTGTAATGCAATATAATACCTAGCCTTGGATATTACTGTTTCTTTTGCTTGCTATTAAAACTTGCCTGTAAAAGACTATTACAGCCTTCTGCATAACAGACTCTTTGGCCACCAAATTTTTCCAGCTGGAATGTACAACCCCGAAAGATTTTTAAACTGCAGGGAGCAATGAATTGGCAATATTATTTATAAAAGGTACTGTTGCTGTACATTGAAGTTTACAGTTAAATATATGGGCTTGAAGACTGAACAAACAACAAATCTGGACAGTTAATTTCATTTCCTCAATACTGAGTTTAAAATGCAAGTGAATAACATACTAACTTCTGTATCCTAATATTTCTGCTGAATTTTTTCTTTTCTAAAGAAACAGAGTATGTATGACTTTTTTTTCCTCCAACATTTGATACTTGAGATCAAATTAACCACTAATGAAGAACATTCCTTCTGTACTCCTACTGGAAAGTACATCTCACAATAGAATTAAGAGTAAGTTTTAATAATTTTCCTTGAAGAAATGCCCTACTATAAATTCCACAATTACTGTGGTTCACATGCAAACTTGGCTTGAAATTTATACCTTGGTTACACAGTGCTTAAAAAACTGACTACTGAAAAGCTCTTGAATTGAAGTAAAACAATTAAAACACAGCAGCCATTAATGTAGACTTTTAAAGGTCCTCTCTCCAAATGGGTGGTTTAACGTGGAACGCAATAGTGCTAGAACTGTAGTTGTGTCTTGCAATATTCTGAAAATTGATCAGTACGAGTTGACAACACTTACAGAAAAATAAAAGCTGTAAATTGGTCAACAATAAATTGCATTTCTCCTCTCAGTCATACTTCCACCAATGTCCCAGTGAGGCCTATAGGAGAATTCTGTAGCAGCACTTTGTTTTCAGATACCTCATCAGTTGTGGTCAATGATAAATATTATTGCTCTTCCACTCCACAACAGCCCTAGAACTCCCTCCTGTATCAGGGAATTGTCTGACATGAATGGCTGCGCTGGTTAGCTTTTCTCCATGAAGTACTTGTTGCATCGTTCAGACCATAGATGACAGGAAATAATTCAGTAATTATGCAGCATGCATTACTGCTTTAGTCATAAAATGTAAACTACACACACTGGCGAGCCCTCAGTATTATGCATTTATTCCCTTATGCAATTACAATGTTACAGAAATATTAACATTCCAAAGTACTCAAATGTCAGGAAACGACAGAATTTGGGTTGCCAGTAACTAATTTTGCCCCTCGATGCATATGCCTTGCAGATTAAAGCAAGCATATGGTCACATTGTTTTTCATGATACCCCGCCACAATCACTATANNNCAAAAAATAAAAGTCCCCCCCCCCCCCCCAAAAAGGGATATCTACTATATCCTTTCATCCTCAGCATTAAACATGCTCATACGTATATGCATGCGTGCAAGTACGCCTGCATGCATTTCACATCAACAAATTCAGCACTAAACATGTATTGCTGGTTTTCATTAGCTACATACGCTGAACATGTGAACACACAGTGCTCAATTTTTGAAATTTTGGTCTAGCTGAATTATCCAGCCTAACACAGAATCCAGTTCTGCAGACAGGCATTAAAACCTTCTTTACCCTCTTCATGAGCTGCTATAAAGTTTTTAAATTTTGTTACACATGAATACATCTTTCATTCCAATAACTCTCAATACATTTTCCAAAAAAAGGTGCATTTTATAAACCAAGGTAATGCTGGCCTGGAGGGGAAAAAAAATGACAAGCCATGACATATCCTCCTCACCCAAGGAGTACGAATTATGTTTGAAAAGGAAAAACAAACAAACAAAAATTCAGATGTTTCCTAGTACCTAATTACTTAATTTTTCAATCTTACCATCTGTAAATAAGATTTGGTTTTACAAGACCAACTATATTTTCAAAAGAACTATTCCACAAAATAGAATGATTCACTTCCAAGTCGGTTTACCAGAAGGACTACATATTTCAAGTCCACAGCGTAGTTCTCCTTTTAAATTGAAAGCACATGTTATAACCAGAAGTTATCTTCTTTCCAGACATTATCTGCTGTTAACTAAACACTAATGACCGATGACATGAGGATACAGAGTCACAGGAGAAGGGAGGGAGGGAGGAACCATCATTATTTGCTTGATGGCAGAGGAACTCTGGGACTCAGGTTCTGGAGGGGAGCATCCTACTATGACACACTTCCACTTTTCTACTCTCTCCCTTCCAGACTCATTTCCTTCCTCTTCAGCTTCCGACACCTTCCACCCCTGCCCGATATTCTCCAACTTTAACCTCTATAGGTTGTTTCCTTGTCCTTCGCTGGTCCCAGCAGGGGGAGTGCTGGGGAGACCCTCCCTGCTCTCAGTCCCGTGCTGTTGCACCAGCAGCTCCTAGCCCTGAGAAGCAGTCCCAAGGGAAGTCCTTCTTGGTGAAGCCACAACGATTGGATTTTCACCAGCAGCCACTACTGCTTTTGAGTGCGTGTACACCTATAGCTACATAACAATTTTCAAATATTTTCCCCCATTAATTAGAATTTATCTTTCAGGCTAATGATAAACAGCACGTCTGATCCCTGGACAATATTCAAATCCCAATCTTAGCTTCGAGGCAGAGAGCAACTGAAAACTTGGAAAATGGTTTTTATTTTCATCAAAAATGATTTGTCTGCAACATTCAGTAAATAAAAACGTCTCAAGAAAAGTTTAGGTAAAGATTCAAATCAAAGTAGATACCTGGCATGGGAAATTTAGATAAAGCACCGTTTAAAAGTAAATAAAAACAACTTCTAAAAACCACCATCATTTATCTTCAAGGAAGCTTAACAGAAGGTGTCTCTGCCAGCTCTACATATATTACACACAAACAGAACATTCACAGTTATAAGCACTATTGAGTAAATTGGTATCTCTGATCATGTATGTTCTATTAGCTTCTAAGTTGTTTTGTTTTTTAATATGTATTAAATTACCTTCCTTTTTTCAGACTGAAGCGGATGCATGATTACTCATACCAGCTTTAACAAACTAGAAAGTCAGTAAGGTAATTTTTGAAGACAGTTGTAGACATGAAGTTCTACAATAGAGTCTCCCACTCCAATATAAATTAAGTACTGGGACCCATGGATGCCTGAGATTAATCCCAGATTTAACTTGCAACGGCATCTCTCCATCAGACAGAATACCACAACAGATTTTTGAATGACCACCACATTCAATCACAGAAATGCACATAAAGTTACATTAGAATCAAACTTAGTTTCTCGCTGCTACCTGGCTAAGACATCTAAAACTGTTAGAACTGTAAACAAAGCCAGCATTGTACCAATCATACTGCGCAGCTTGTACCTGTAAATTGGACAGTCCTTTGATACTGGGCAGTCTGTCCTGCTGTAGAACAGATGCATCTTCGGGCAACATAGAAGTTAAACTTTAAGCTTGAAAAAAATGTTTCAGTTCACATTTTTAAAAAAATAAATTGGATTTTAAAACATGTAGCTCTACATTTTTATGCTGTAAATTAATTTACAAACAAAGCATCTCACGACACATGAAGTGTACAATGACTGCATACACAAAAGCATTACTTGCCTTCATATGGTGTGTCCGGAGGTCCTGCTATTTCTCCTCTTAATTCTGTAAAATTCTCATCTACAAGATCTACTTTAATTTGATTTTTGCTCGTCTTAAAAATAAACAGAGAAACACAGAGTCACAAGTAAGCATTTGACATACAGATTTCCCCCAAAATATGATATTTTAAATTTTTTATTTTTCAATACAGTAACCTGAAGTGGTTGGCTATCTTCCAGCTGGAGTTTTCCTCCATTAAAAATAGACAGTTTGTGAAGCTTTAGAAATTTCAATATTATTATTTATACCATCACTAAAATAAGCAAAAGTAACCCACCAACATCTAAAGTTATTTTTGTAATTGCTTTTTTTAAAAAAATATTGCAATCTGTCAAATTAGCTACTGATTCTAAATAACTCTAAAACTACATTGACTGAATTACACATTGCTTTTTTCTTGTTTAGAGCTATGAAATTAATAATAGACATAATTGTCACTTTCACTGGAATACAGAAAGACTTCCCAAATGGAACGCTCACTATTTTTGAACAATATCATGATCTAAACAGAATATTGTAGTCTTGCTTAAGATCATGTTTATCTTTAATATTTAGATGTAAGGTACTATTTATTTATACACTTGAATTTCATTGTCACCTCCTCAGCATTTTCACACCCCATACCAACTTGCCTACAAAGTAAAAACACTGTATTTTGATACTGAAAAGTTGTTTCTGGAAAACATATGTTTTTCCAGAAGTGTTTAGCCAGAGCTATACGTTCCATTGAATTTGCCTTCCAAGTCCAGAAAGCAGCATTAATGAAATTCATACAGATCCTTCACACAGTAACTTTTTTTTTTTTTGGACACTGCAAAGCAAAATTTCCTTTTAGAAGGAGACACCATGAAGTTTTTATTTTTAGAGATAAGTTCTTAAAGGTTTGTCCATTCTGTATAATCCTGTATACCATGCTCACTGAATACATCAGGGACTTCCTGAATCACACGTTTTCTTCAAAAACTTTGCGCCATCTTCCCATATCTTTACAACACGAAGCTGATGGTTGCCATCAGCTGGTTCTTAGACCTACCAGTGATGTGAACTGTTAAGGATGCAGAAATCACTGAAGAACAATGATTTCCTTCCCGCAAACGTTCTATAGATTCAGTCCCTCCCACCAAAAAAGAAGGTATGCCTTGCAGACCAGAGCCGCTCACAGTTATAAAGATTTTTTTTTTTTTTAATCAGTGTTTAAGTAATAGCTTCACCATGTAAAGGATACCAAATGTAAGTTCCACCAAGTTAATCCAATGGTGATTTGGGAGCTTATTGCATCTCTAGTTAAACACATTTGCCTTTAAACTTGGGTAAAAACCCCTCAACCCACATAAAGGAGGCGGCACCTGCAACTGCATAGTTGAAGACAAGTAGTGCACTTCAAAAAACAAAAGATTCAACCACAATACAAATTAAGAACGCACCATGCACCTCCGAATTGAAAGCCAGTATTTAGTAATGGATATTTTACTTGTTTCAATTTATATTTTTTTATTTTGAACTCAGCATCAGGTCTTGTGTCATCTTTCATGACCTTAGCTAAGACATCAGAGAAGGGAAGGAAGCTATTAATAGACCTGATGAAATTATATTCCTTACATTTTTAAGTTTTTGGATTGGCTTTCTTTTCTGCTACTCTTCACAGAAGTTGCCTGACCAGAGATCAGCCAAAACAGTTTTCTTTCAAGGAACCTTCCAGAGCTCTGCTTCCGTAATACTGAGCAGCAGAAGGGCAGACTGTCCCCAGAAAGCCGGGCACTGCCACAAACTGCCTCTCTGAACCCAGAAGCAATCGCAGGTAACCCATGCCTCTTGCAAGCTTTGCAAGCCCCCCCCCCCCCCCTTTTTTTTTTGGCCATCACTATTTCAACTGGCAGGTCACAATCTCACAACTGTTAAGAGCTTCCTCAGCTACAGATTTAGGCAAAGTTATAATCTATTTACACCCACCTGTTCCTGCTACAGCACTGTTTTCCAGCTTAAACAAGTTTCGTTATCTGTAGTATTTATTCCTCTCTCGTTATGTATATTTATATCAATTTCCCTTTTCAGCCTTCATTTTGCTGTAAACAAGCTGAAATTAATTTCTCCACATATTTTCTTTTTTTTTTTTTCTTTTAATTCCTCCATTCTATGTTCCCATATGACCTAACTAGCCCTGTGCAGAGGAATTCAGATGAAGTTTCAGATTCAGTGCCGTGCACACACCGTTGCACCCACTGAAAACACATCACAGCAGTACACCCCAAAGCAGATTTGCCTTCTTCCACAGCAGCACACGAGTGTGAGAGTCCCAGTAAGCCTTCCTGTAACAGCGGCCTCCTCTTCAGTGTCTGCACTGTGCTTTCAGAGGTGCTGTCCCTCACTTCACAAAAAAGCACATTGGTTTAAGTAACCAATACAGCTAACGGGTCACTAGAACTAACTGCTCAGGTAATGTAATCTAATGTCTCTTAGTTTCTCCTGCTCTCTGCCAAGCATCAAGCTGTTGTCAGCTGCAACTGGTAAGCTCCACAGCAGGAGAAGTTCTTGTTCCCTGCAAGTAAACCCATAGCTACGCATCTTGAAGACTGAAGCAAAAGCAAAAGGGATGAACGGCAATGACATAATCCACAGTCAACCCATGCTACAACTTACTCAATCTTCTACTTAGCGTTTTTACTTCAGTGTTTTCTGCAAGGCACTGCACATTGATGTAGCGGCTTGGATACCCACCTTCGTATTCCACTTCAATTAGTACCACACCAGCTGTTTTCCCACAAGTCCCTCTTGACTGATACTTTTCGTAGAAAGCAGCAAACACCCCCTGTTGCTAAGCCTGTGATCAGTTCTCTCCAGTGGGGGAGCCCGGTCCCCCCCATGAGACGATGGGTTGTATTACTACAGCTCTGGCTACTTCCTTGGTGCGCAATCTTGAAGAACAGCAGCAGGCTGCGTTACACTGTCGCAGTGTAAGGATTAATTTAATTTGGGGATCATACTTAGGTTCTACCATGCCCCCCATAACAAATGCATTGCTATTTACATAGCTGAAGAAACCCTTTCCTAGTGTTCCAATAGGCTTTTCAAGTGCAACTCAGCTTGACCTTGCCAATTCTTGCTGTTTTCTACATCCCTAGAGTAATAACTAATATTTAACTGTACTGAAGTGATTATTCATCCAATTAAATCTGGAGTGTTTTCCTACAATATTTCCCCTTAATGAGGATCACATAGGATAAAATTACTTAATTTTAGCAGCTCTAACAGAATAAATCCCTGGCCTCCAGCACAACCATCGGAGCTGTCTCTATAAAACTACCAACAGCAGCACTCTGTTAAATGCTCCAAAAGCATGCCTCTCTGATACTAAGGATCTTAGCTGCAGAATTTATGAATCAACTTGTGATCACACAACACAAGTTGATTTTCCAGAAGCAATTCTCCTACCAAGACCTTATTACTCTTCCATGCCAAGTCTAAAATAGCACCACCTCCTGTTGATTCAGTAGCAATTTGGTGACTAAATCACTGGGCTAACAATTCCTGAAATATCTGAGCCATGCCATCACTAGCAGCATTTATTCCATAGTCCCAGAGAAGTTAAGTTCTGTAACACCACAATTCACACTAATTATTTTTTGCCACGATGGAAATGCTCCATCCACACCAAAATCTTTTTCTAGGAATCTACAAGCTCAATGCAATACCAGCAGAACTTCCCATCATCTCACTTGAAAATGATTTTGATCAAGAGTGACAATAAATAAGAAAAAGGAGTGTTAAAGCAACACAGTGCCATTTCCTCATATTTTTTTTTCCTTTATATTCTAGTCAGATTAGGAATGGCCCTTCTTTTTTCCCCCTTTGTCAAATGCCTCCCCTGCTTTCACACTAGTGTTCTAGTCAGGAAGCTTCTCTTTTCAGACCACCCTAACTGGTGAGACTCTGTACGCATTGCTATCGTCACATTTATCCAATTTTATCCTGCCTGTGTGGAAATTAAACCCAAGTGTGGAAATAAGAGTGAGGGAGAAAAGTTGGGGAAGATGCATGTAAACTTTTAACCATTACAAAAGCATTATCTCTAAAAGGAAACTCAAAGGAATCAATCATTCCTGAAGAGTCATTTTGTGAACATCTCCCAAAGACTGGGCATTAAATCACACTTATCATAGTAGCTATTGATTCCTAACACTTTGACATGTCTTTGCCTGCNAAAAAAAAAAAAACCACAGAAGAATTACACTGTAGAGTCTTATCTGAATATCTTCCTTGTACAGGACACACAATCCATTCCAGCAGAAACTCTGAAGAGTAAATTCTGCCATGTGAAGACTTCTCAGTACTGTCTTCTTTAATCTATTAAATTGCTTTTGAAGAGCAACTCTGTACCTTCTAATACTACTCTCAGCAGACAAGAACCCCTCTTCTTTTCATGCACCATGATCTACAAGCCTTAGCAAGGAGTCCCTCATTAGAGGGGTCTGTCTGCTTTCTGCAGTTAATCCATCCTTTCTGCTGAGCCTTCCATGCCATCTCCTTCTCTCTTCTTCCATCTGCCTACTTTTTTCCCCACCCTTTATTTGTATGTTATTCATAGCCAACTATCCTCTTTATTAGTCAAATACCTCCATTCAGAAAAATCTAAAAGTTTCCTTCACAAAATATTAAAAGCAAAAAAAAAATGAGCCAAGACAAAACAGTAACGCATCAACAACATAGGAGCACGTTAATGCAAGATAATAAAAATTGCACTGTTGTTCTAAACATTTCTTTCCACATACAAAATATTACTTAACACACCACAAAAACAATCAAACAAACCCACAAACATCTCCATGTCAGTCATGGCTACAAAAACACAAATTTAATACTGGAGGATGATGGCTTTCAGCTAAGAAATTTTGAGTGGGGTTATACTAGAACCAACCAGCTCTACTTACCCTCACCATGACATTACCTTAATATTAGACCCTTGATCCCTGCATAAAAAAAAAAAAGTTCTATACAAATGTAACGATCCAAATTCTCCACTAGGTATCAATTATTAACATTAATAACTTCAAAAATGAAAACAAGTTCATTCTTATCCCGTTATCCACAAATTTGCAAGACATTGGTAGAGTATTCAAATCAATTTTGTCACAATTGCGAAATTATTTCCTTACACTCTTCTTTTTACAATATCACTAGCTCTCCCAACTTAGCCCAAATGATTCAGCTGAGACTCTCTCTTCTTCTCTCACATGCCAGAAATGGAGGATCCTAGCAAATGCTCACCTTGTAGGCTGTTAAGTCAACTCACCAGCCTCTCTTTCCATCTCCATGGACTTCCCTCTTTGCACACCCACACTCTACCTTCTTTACCCTTTGCTTTCCCAGAGCAGCACTGCATCCAGCTAACACTGCATCCAGTTAGCTCACTCTTATGTGAGAAATGGGAAAACAGCAAAAAGGCAGGATGCATCACTTTACGAGAAAGCAAACCAAAGTACAAGGCGCTATGCTACAGCACAATGGCAAATTCTACTTCAGAAATATTGAGCTCCATCCAAAAATATTTAACTTTTTCCCCCAGTCACAAACTCTAAAGAGCTACCAAAGCAAGAGGTAAAGCTCAATACCTTGGAAGTATTTCTTCAAACTTACTCCAGCTTAAAAGCTGGAATGAAGTACATCTCCAGAGCCCTAAAAAACCTGGAAGATTGTTATTGTTAAGAGAAGCAGAAGTGTCACATATTTGTCACAGTCATGGCTATATCGGTACTGCACAATCAGTTGAGATCAGTAGATCACATTTGCATTCTCAGGAAGAGATCTTGCTGACCTTCAAAGCATACAGCAATGCTCATCATCAGCAAAGACTTAGGGCATGGAAAAGAAAGGAAGCAAGTCTGTCTAAAGCACATTAAAGAGCAGTTTTCCTAGATAAGAGAAGGTCAATACAAAGAAACATTTTCTCAGAACACTGACACTATATCACTTTCAGTCTCGAAGTTCTTTCACATTTCAAATTCGGTTTCACCTCACCGTATTTCACATGTATTTTCTAGTTAAGCTTGTTTTCGAAAAAATAAGTTACGTTAGTTTTGTATACTAATAGCAAAGAGTTTTTTTGTTTATTCATCAATACACTAATATGCAACATATTTGAATATATCTAAGGAGATACAAATATGAAAACTGTGGGATATTTCTGTAGTACTGGTAACAGACTCAAAGTTTTCATATTTATAAAAGTTTTAACTTAAATGAATCTCTAAAATTCTTCTTTAATAAAGTGTTTTAACAAGAGACTAAACCTGTAGCAACGTTAAAATTCTGTATTATTACATGTATTTACAAATAAGAACAGTATTTGGATTTTTTTCTGTAAGAACACAAAACATCAATACTAAAAACATCCTCATTTTGCAAGAGCTAGACCTAGCATAACACCAAATTTCAGTCAAACTTTCTTTAAGGTATCTAAATACCAATTCTTGCTAATGTTCAGCTGTTAAAACATCACTGTACCAAAATCACAGCAGTTTAGACCAAACAGCTACCAAGGTCCTACTTTCCTCCTGCTTGAACTAGTATAAAAAAGGGGGCTAGATTTTGTGCTAGTGTTCATACAACTGTACAGCAGTCACCTGGGTTAAACATCTTATTAAGAAGGCTCCTTCATTTTAACCCAACTTGCTTATTTCATTCAGCACCAACTGCAACTAGAAGGAGCACAGAAGTGGGAAGAGACCAGGATGCACGAGGAATACGATGCTGCTTCTTGGCACTGCCTTAAGACAGCTTAAAAGAATTCTGAAGCTTCAGCTCTAATGTCTGCCTGAACTATTTCTGACAAAATAGCTGTGTCAGTCACGGGCATGCAGAGGTGTAACCGACACAGCTGTGCCGGCCTAAGTGCCAACTCCACGTGCAGTTATACAATCGCTGCCTGTCTCACCCTTAGGGATGGCATAGCTTCACCAGTTTAACCACACCATGCAAGCTGTGTATACAGCAGCATACTTACACTCTTGTAGTAATGGAAGGGCCCTAACACAGACACAGGCTATGTCTATGTTTAACTATGCATGATATTTACAGTACCTAGAAGCATTAATCACGGGCAGGAGTTGCAGTACTGGAACCTAAACCTAACCTGGTGCCACTGAGATACTAACCATCAAAATGGGCACAGCGCGAGGGACCCCTGCTCTGGATAACCCAGCTCAGGAAAGCCTAAATGAACGAGCAATTTTGCAGGAATGCAAGATGCATTTCCTTCATCTTTTTATGCACAGTTCCAGTTTTGATGCAAAACAACTGAAAATCCCTACTGTTAAAAGTATGCTTTAATGAACAGTTTGACTAATTCAAAGTATGATTCATTCTATAAACACACAAAACCGTTTCAGGCAGATTCTGCAGTCAATTCTGTGTGTCTACCCTGCTTAGGTTGCTAGTAATTCTACATACAAAGGAATCACAGGATTCAGCTCATTTTAAATCGATTATGCTAATTCACTCAGTCCCAGAGCTTGAAGACATGTGGAAATAGCTCAGAACAGTTTTTCCATACTAGCTTCCCATATGGACACCCTTATTCCAAAGTGAAAGGGCTTACTTAAATGCCATGAAGGCTCTAAGAGCTTCCAGAAAGAGAGCAAATAAAACACAGCTACCATGATTTCCACTTGTATATGCTACTTTATTCCACGATAGCCTCCCCTACCTAAACACATCCAATATAGCAAAAACTTAAAAATGCTTTCTCAGTTCATTTCCAGCTAAAAATAAAAAGCAGTATATATTTAGCTTGAACTAAACTACCCACTTAAATAAAATATGGGTTAATCCACTTATTTGTTTTTTTCCCCCATAAAACATCGCATAAACGTATTTCAGAATTTGAAGGCACGTTACCTTAAACCTTGATTTTCCAAAGCAACTAGACTTACACAATCATTAGTCATTTTTTTCCTAATGAACTGTTGGTCTTACTGGCTAATAATGAATAGAGATGATGAAATAACAAACAGAAGTTAGTTTCCTATGTGTCTTGTGACAACAGACAAAGACAGACAGGATAGTGCCTATTAACATTCCAACAGAAGAATGATGCACAGTATGAGCTCAGCTGTCTTGGACATAATCATAGGCAAATTGGAGTTATGCAGTGCGACGGACTGAGTTTTCAGGTGTCCAATAAAGCAGAAGTGCTGAATGAAGCTTCTTCTGTAGCCAGGGATATTCACAACATCTCTCTCCCGCGTGGACACTTTGATGGCTAGAGGAACAATCCGCAGGCTTAGTACAATTCTGTTAAACCAGACTAACAGACACAGATCTAGTCCTCAAGCAAAGTTACTCTTGCTGCTCACAGAGGTACTTTGTTTTTCATAAAGTGGTTATCCACATAATACACTTATAGCAAGCAGATTCTCTAGTGCTCCCAGTTCAAGTATTACACGTATTAACACTGATGGTTTTTCATGGATATCGCATGAAGGGAAAATGCTCGTTAAGTTAGGAGTGCAAGAGTGGACTGCATCCCTAGAGCGCCTTATAGAATACAATTTCTCAAAATTCACAAAGTCTTTGCGATAAAAGAACTAAATTGCTTATTTTCCTCATCTAAATTGCAAAGATTTACCTAGATTGTCAGACACAGAAAGCCTGCCTATTAACTATAAAGATTAACCAAAAGCATTTTCTCAATTCAATACCAGCAATAATTATTAGTGTAAAAATGTAGTAGTGACAACAATCCTTGTTAGATCATGAAAACAAGCTAGAAACCATTTCACAAGTTAGTAACTTAAGAACTACACTAAGTATTTGCACTAATTTAACAAGTTTAATGCAACTGAAAGACCATTAGAAACAACAGATTGGACTGTTAACCAGTACTTTCTTGCACAGTTTTATAATTATACAAATTGACTATGATAAAATATTAACTTTCTTTAAATTTCAGACTAAGTAAAGTGAACTAACCTTAGAACTCGTACACTTCTTTCCTATTAAAGCCAAACTCCTGGAAACAAGCACAGAAGAATGAATGGGAGACTGGGAAGGTTAAAGGATTGGCTAGTTTCTTCTGTCCTTAGGTCCACACAGAGTTGTGGTCGGAAGGTACCATCTGGTAGCTGCAGCCTAACCCCTAACCCTAAACTGACTAACCCAGTCCTGTAACCAATGACCGCTGCCTTTCCTCAGGTTTTTGAGAGATTACAAAAGACAACCAAATGAGCCTGACTTCAATGGAGACCAAGTTTTTCCTACTTTCCACCATCTCCCAGTATCTTCGGGATTCTACCAACTGATATGTAGACCATTCGCTAGAAATCTGGACTCAGCTGGATACGTATTAACAAGAAAAATGCCATTAACTGAACACAGGAATAAGCAACAGATCTTGCCTTCCCTGCACAAATATTCCCATTACCAATACTTGGCCAACTCACAGGTCTGGTCAAACGATCAGTAGTATGCATAAAGTATTTTGAATCATGGAGTTACATAGTGTTATTCATAATACTAGCATTTATTAGTATCTACAGAATACTTATTTTAAAAGCACAGCTGTATTACAGGTGTAAAAATATAAGTAAACCAATAATTCAGAAAGATCACCTTAGACGTGAGAATAGTAAGCACTTTTCTTCAAACACCCTAGTAAATGCATTTTGCTTTGAGCAAACTACTCTTTGGCTACCAAGAAAAGTGACTTATGGCCTGACTCCTCCAAAGGCAGAGATGCACAGATCCACTCCGAGTTATTTTGTCTAAAGGACATGGTTTATTGACAGGACTTGATAGGTCAGGTTGACGGTTGGACTTGATGATCTTGAAGGTCTTTGTTCCAAACTAGATGATTCTATGATTTTCTAGTACAAACTGGAAGACATAACCAAACACACCACAGAGAATTAAGAAAACCAAAGCTGCACAGTAATGGCATTTCAGTATCCTTTTAGGTAACCTCTGATGATAAGAAACAGCTCTAAACCTTGTCTTGCCTATAATCATAGGCAGAGCTTGAAATACACAGTAGACAAAGTTCTTTCCAGCAATGTACAAAGGACGCCACAAACAGCTATTTTAAAAGTTAAGATCCTCACATTTCAGAAAAATGCAGCTTAAAGAAGCATTATGGATCTCATATCCATTCTACCTTCATGGTTCCAGCCCAGAACTTGTTCAACCTAAAAACCATGACAGTGCTGCATCTACCAGAAAAACCCAGCCTCTCATTTGAAGACAAAGAGGACTCGTTATTGTCTTACAATAGTGGGAACTTCTGAACTAAAGACAAAAGCTCTACTTTAAAAGTCTTCAATTTGTTTACAGGGAAAATGTTTTACCAGGTGTGGCGACACAGTTGTAGCCTCTGTCTATATGTTATTTTCTTTCACAAACAGGAAAAAACAAATTAAATTAATTTAAAAAGAGAATATATATATTATACGAGAGACATAAAATCATGTAGGAGGAGATATGTGGAGAGCATCTAGTCCTACATCTCCCACTCAAAGTGGGTCCAACAAGAGCAGGATGAGATAGCAAACTTGTCTAATTGAGTTTTGACTGTCTTGAAGGATACCTATTCCACAAGTCTCTCTGGCCAATCTGGTTAAATGGTTGACTACTGTCATGGCACATTTTTTTTCGGTGGCCAGTCAGAATTTATCATGTTCCAGCTTCTGTCTGGTGCTTCTCATCCTATCCCTGTGCGCTCCTGAAATGAGTCTGACTCTTCTCCAGAGTCAGGTATTTGCAGAGGGCAGGAAGATGTCCTTTTAACCACTTCTCCTAACTTCTCCTCACATGCTCCAGCCCCTCAATCATCTCTGCCGGGCGCACTCCGGTACATCAACGTCTTTCCTACATGGGAAAACCCAGAATTGGACCCAGTACTCCAGATATGGTCTCACAAGTGGAGGCTAGAAGTGAAGAACCACTTCACTCAACCCACTCACCACATTCATGCTAATGCAACCCAGCATGCAGTTGGCCTTCTTTGCCATAAGGGCACAGCTGAAACACGTGCAGGCTGCTGTCCAATAGGTCACAGAGGTCCTTCTCTGCTAACCTGCTTTTCCCCAGTCTGTAGGTACTGATGCATGGCATTATTTCCTCCCAGATACAGGACTTGGTACTTAACTGTTCAACTCCACAAGGTTCCTGCCAGCTCATGCAATTCTGCAGCCTGCCAGGGTTCCTCTGCACAGCAGCCTGCACTCCAATGCACCGATGCCTCCCTCCTGCCCAGTTTGATACCATGTGCAAGTTTTCTGAGGCTGAACAGAGATTTGTACCAATATGATGGCTTCAAAGTTCTCATTTTTACACATTTTTTAAAAAATTAACTAGACCCACTCTAGCTCTACTCACACAGACAGACCAGCTGCATTCACTAAACCTGTACTGACCTCCACAGACCATTCATATGAATCAAAGCTTAGACATATGTATGAGCAGAAAATTGACATTGTTTAAACATTCTGTTGTTGATTCAACAGCCATAATAGAAGACATTTCATTCTTATATATCCGATTTGGTACTACATAATAAATAGGAAGAAAAAAAATCCATACTTTCCACCAGGCCTTTCTAATGACACCGAAGCACAATTATTAGTAAAAGCTTCCATTTTACTGAATCCAGTTTCTAGCACCTAAAACCGCTCATATATGAGCAAACCTAAGTAATGAAATTTTTCTGAGCCTCAGCTCACGGCTTTTCCAAATAGCAAGAAAGTTTCACAGATGCCACTTGGCACCTTAGGAGCTGACAAGAATCACAAGACCGCTGTAGGCACTGATAAAAGCAAACACCAGAGCCACTCACGAGAACTCTACAAGCCCGGGAAGGGATACAGCATGGCACACCATTGTCACCTTTCCCTTCTCCCTTATCACAAAAACATGTAGTCGACTCCAGAACAAATACTCGCTTAGTCTTGGAGATTAAATAACTAAATTTTTGCCATCGAGCTACTGTCTCCACTTGAAAGCTATTTTGGATTCTAGTTAGTTACAAATTTCAACTGCTACTTCACATATCTGCTCATGCAGGTATTCATATGCCGTAACTGCCGTTAAGTTTAATTTATTCTCAGCTCTATCTGGGCTTACCTCCCATGCAGATAAACCCCTGCCTCCTGATATATGTGAGAGAGGAACATTTTGTGGCAGAGACACCAACAACTCTCTTCTTGCTAGGAGGAACCTGCGTTTACCAATGTGCTACCTTCAGTACCAGAGTAGTGGGTTCATTACATAATAGCATTTGACTTACAGATGACCAAAGACCTTCTTACATTTCTACATGATAAAGAAACTTGAATCCTTCATCACCAGTATATCATTCCTTCAAAGCACAACATGTAATGCTTATTAAAATACAAAAAAAATTCCCACATTAACGTGCCTGATGAACTACAACCACTTCTCAGCATCAGTCTTTAAATGACCACAAGATTTTTCAGTGTTTCAGTAATTGTTAAATGCCAGATTCCTCCCCTCATGAGACAGCTGCTTATAAACAGAAAGAAGGTAAGAGTCTGGCCACCTACTGCAGCACCCAGTAACTTTATTCTGAAATAATACTAGCTAACCTCCACCAAAGCCATTGCCTGCTTATCAAAAAGAAAGTGGAAAAAAACCTGAGCTACTATTCTCCCTCCAGCAATTTTTGGTTTCTCCATCATGCTGCAGCCTCGCACTTTTGTTCAAAATGTTTTGCTACTTTAGAATTTCATTTAGCCTAACCCATGAAAACAACAAGATAACGAATTAATGAAATGACAGAACAAGGAGAGAAAGTTGAGCAACTGATGCCTTGCCTAGACTAGGATTTGAAGTATTGTGTTAGTTAATGTACTGCTTACTCATTTTAAGTTTTAATACAAGCATAATGCAGTACCTTAACACATTTAACTAGCCAAGTTACTACCTAGACTAACAGCTTCATCTTTGTTAAAGATTCAGCACCTCAGAATTTTCAAACTTTTTCTACACACAAAGGTAAAAGTCTTCCTACTTTGGAGAGCACTCCTGACAAAGGAATTGTTGTCACTTTTACCTACTTAATTCGAACATTTAAAATACGCAAACCTACAAGGATCTCTACTAAATGCACAACATCCCATCCCTTAACTTAAGGTGTGAGGACTTAAAAGTAGAAAAAATAAAGCAAGCAGAGCAAAAATGCTTCTGCTGCTCAAACGTGTGAAGATTTTAAATGCTGTCACCCCCACAGAACAAATCCCTCCTCTTACCTGAAAACCAGAGACCAAGACAAGTCTAAAAATTATGTTTTAATGATTTCCCAGAAATACCATTTATATCTCTGAAACAGGGAGAGCACTAAGTATATTTATCCATATAAATAGTATACCACATGTACAGCAAAAATAAACACACTTTTCAAAACTCTTTCTTCACTGATGTTTAGAAGTGAAATTCGGTGCTTCCAATACACACTTCAATTGCAGAAGAAATTAATTACCATCCAGCTTCTCCCTTTTAAATGTTTCTGGTTCTACCACCCTATTTCAGCCCCAAGATGAGTACTGGAAGAAGACAGAGAGTAACCTCCCTCTGTATTCTTTCCAAGTGTGCCCACCCCCTCCCCCAGGCATTTGTGCTCCTACTGCATCTGCAAAGAAACAGAGGGGCTGCTCTTCATGTTCAGGTGTAGCTCAAAGCACCAAATCAAGAATAATTTAAGTGCAGATAATGTGAGCCACCTTGCTTTCAGAGAGAGACTTAAACTTCCAAATTTAGCATCACCATTCGTGATTTTTTTTTTTTTAAAGGAACGAGGTTTAAGACTCCTTTTAGTATATAAATTATGCAGAAGAAAACATTTGTTTTCCTCTTTGATTTGTAGACTTAGTTATACCTCCATTCATCATCTCATTCCATGTGTCTTCATGCTTAGTGGTACTACTGACACCACAGTTTGACTGCTTTTGAACATATAAACATTCACAATACAGTTTGGTTGTCTAAATTACAAGCATCAATGAATGCTGAAATTCTGTATTCAAGATAAAGTACATCCTGTAAACACAATTCTATATATAATAATATATCAATGTAACACTCATATGTGGCTTGCTAATGGCAGGGAAAAAAAGAAATATCAAACTATTGTGTTTTAATTTTAAAGTTCCATCATTTTTGTTTCATTAGAATTGGGGTCTTATTTGTGGGAAGTTTTGTGCAGCTTAAATAATAGTATGAAATGGTCTTTATTTACAACATGCTATGCTGAGCCCTTCAATGCATAGACTAAACAAACAGGAATGGAGAAAGATGTGATCACTGGATCCAACCTTTACAGTAAGAAAATTTGGCATGGAACTCTCCCCCCCTCACCCCCAAAATTGGGGAAGATTTTTTTTCTCTCCTATACCAAGCAATGGAAAGGGGTCTTGAAGCCATTATACAGCACTTTCAAATAAAGACTTCTTTGTTCCCACAATATCAGCTGTGTTATATGAGGTACCAGGTTTAGACTTTGTAGCTTTGGTATAAAGATATCCACCTAGAAATTTCTCTTAGTTCACATGCAATTCTGTAGTCACTGTGCAAGAACTTGGCGACAACAGCCTGGGCTCTAAAGGCAGCTGTAAAACAAGGCCCTTACATTTTTCTAAGGACTAGTTCAAGCTGCATAGCAACAATGCTGTTAGCACACTTAATTTTAAAGCACATCAACTACTGCTACCCTAAATACGTTTTCCTTAAACCATCAGTATCTTTTCAGAAAAATATTGTCTCGACTTTTCCTCTGTGAATGTGTCCAGATTCCTAAAACACCAGCTTTAGGAGTTCCACGCTCACATTAATATTTCACAAGCATCTAACCTGCAACATCATCCCAAGTAGGACGACAGTGACGACACAACTATTAAATCCTATCTGGCTGACGTTCACCAACTCAGACACAGACACGGCAAGAGCTGTACTGATGCAACACTGCAAAAGCGGGTATATATTGCCCCAAACAGTCAAAACTTCTTTAATGCCCCCCTGAAAGCAGTCAGCTTTTCCTACCGACCACCACACACCCCTCAGGTACACACCATTTCAGAAACACTCTGCTGAGAAAGACAGGAGGCTAGGTAGCAAGACAGAAATGAGTGAGGTTTTAAATCCATCCACCTGAAGGTGAGAACCTACACTGGGATAACTGAAGTTCTGCATTGAAGCACCCTAGATAAACAGGGATTTACCTGCAAAAAATGCAGAAAAACGTAAAAAGCGTGCTCCGCAGCCTTCAGCCCAGAGAGGCGAGCTAGAGGGGATGCTGGAGATC
>VXAA01003997.1:375275-389202 GCA_013399115.1 Anseranas semipalmata | reverse complement strand
AGGCAGAGCCCTGCCGCCGCCCCCTCCCGCCGGCGGGCCCCGGGGCAGCGCCAAGGCGGCTGAGCTGTGCTGAAGCCGTTGGCACGGCTCCCGACGCGGGCAGCGCGGCCCTCGCGGCCTCCCCGGCCTCGCCCCCGCGGCGCGGGGAAGGGGCGAACCCCTCGGGAGGGTGAGGCGGCAGCCGGGCAGGGCCGGGGGGCTGAGGTAGCAGGGGAGCAATCTGAGGTGTCCCTGAGGAAACCTCTGGCTGACAAGTCTTCTGGTCAAGTCCCTGAGCAAAAACGGCCAGAGGACTTCCCTCATGCCTTGAGAATCTGTTCAACCTGCCCATACAGCAGTTCTCATCTATTTTTTCCATATTTTGCTCACTTGGGAAAATCACAGTGCCCATCATGTCTCTCTCCTGGCCCAGCTCCTCGCCTTGGATGCTCTGATGTCGCCTCACACTGCACAGGGGGAACTCATGGGCCACGGCAGGCCCGGCAGCAGGTAACTGGGGGGAGGCAGCACAAGCAACTATTTCTTCTTGTGGATTCTGCAACAAGATTTTAGAAGCAGAGTAAAAGGTGAGCATGTCGGTCCTGTCTAATGGACTGTTATATTTTATTGCAGAACCAAACACTGCAAGCCACAGATGTTGCTGTGTCTGGAAAACTGAAATAGGATACCAGTAACCGTCCCTGCTAGAATGAGGTGCGCAAAATATGGTATGGTATGGAGCAGCGTAGATAGATTTTCAGAAGGGAACATGAGATTGCATTTACAACTGTTGTTTATGCAGGAACTAGAGGCTTTCA
Source organism: Anseranas semipalmata (assembly GCA_013399115.1). Lineage (NCBI taxonomy): Eukaryota > Metazoa > Chordata > Aves > Anseriformes > Anseranatidae > Anseranas > Anseranas semipalmata. The sequence continues at coordinate 388,405 of VXAA01003997.1, read as the reverse complement.
AGACACTGAGGTCTATAGAGCGATGTTATAGTGCCTGCTCTTTCTGTACAGTGCAGGACAATACACAGCATAGACATTTATCTAAACGAAGTCCATTTCCATTTCTTTAGAACAGATTGTAGTGGCTTCTAATTGGGATTGTCTACTTGTAGTCTGGCTGTCATCTTTAAGTGCTATCTGTTTATCTCCATTAGTATACACAGCATTTTGACTATTATATACACATTAAAGGAAATATAGGCCGAACAGATTTAAAAAAATCTGGCAGCTATATACACATGTATATAGTTATTTTTCTGTGTGTATTTACTTTTCCCTTGTGGTTTGACTGGAAAAAGTCCATTTTCCTGCAACAGTGTTGTACCATTTGCATCTGTTCATCAAATTAGCTCTTCTTCAGACCAAAGCTTGTTTTTAACACAACATACAATGAAGTCTCACAGCTGAGGTTTTCAGAATCTTTTTGAGAAAAACAATTCTGCATTAGGCCTTATTTCTTTTTAATGACCAGTGTGATCTTGGGCCTTCATCTTCAGAATAATTTAGACATACAAGTCCTGATGATGTGCTTAAGTTCCTTTTGAGGAGGTAGGCCATGGCTTGTCTGTGCCTTAGGTTCTCACCTGTAAAGTAACGGCAATAACTCTTCTCTGCTTCATAGAGCTTTTGGATGAAAGTTAGGTTTATTGTGTGCTGAGCTCCTATCAAGTACTATAGACAAAAAATACAAAGGCAGTACATAAAATCTGCAGGTTAAATGCCTCGTGTCTTTTCAGACAGCTCATAGTAGTAAAAGCCGAGCTTCTAATATTCAGATTTTGCTCTGAATGGAGTGGAAAACATGACCTTTATCAAACGTCAGAATCCTTTGTGTTCCTGTGAGTGTGTTTGTATGTTATAGGTAGTAGACATCCAGTAACGGCCACAGTAAAGGGCAGTGATTTTGCCTGGTTTGTATCTAGGTTCATTTCCATGTGCTCATTTGGATTACAAATGTCAGAGTCTGTTACTGCAAAAAGCAAATCAAATTAATATGAATTACCATACCTCTTTTCCTTACTATAACCCACTCCTTTACCTTGTCCTTAAATAGGCTTTTTCACTTATCTCGCAACTGTTTCGTATTAACCATATACTTTTCCAGCCCTCCATTTTAGTTGTCCTTTTTCTTTTGATTTTCTTTTTGGTAAAAGATAGAGAATATAAAAGGCTTTTGGGGGGGGTTAGAAAGGAGTAGTGGCAAGGTCTGCCAGCATTAAAATACTGCATAAAATCAGTACCTTATGTAATCAGTATGCTGGGGTTATCATAGTATACTTCCTATACTGTAGTTTACTAATTTGCAGAATAGTCTACAGGGTTTTAGGCCAGAACAGGACCATTTTTTGTTAGTTTGTGTCTATTTTTTTTTTCGTGTGTGTGTGAAATAAGAAAAATGCTTGGAAAGAAAAATGCTTGGAAAAAATGAGAACATACTCAGCCTCTTTGCATAATTTCAGTGACTTCCATGTCTGACTTCATTATATATTTGATAGCATGTTGATAATACAAATCTGTGTGTATCCTCTGAATTAAGTTCCCATTAGTCTTTCACCCTTAGAAAAATCCATATACAAAGGAATGCAGTCTTTTGAACTTAGCTTACTTTGTGAAATATGAAATTTTGTAGTATATCTTATTTCAGGAGATTGTTCTTTCATTAATCCCATCATCAATTTAGCCTTATAGCAAACAGTTCTTTCAATAGCAGCTTTCACAAACTAGCTGCAGTGGTCTATACTTTTGCCTGTGGTCTTGATCATAAATAATAGACTGGGAGGTACAGTTCTGAGTATCCATGCATTTAGTATGTTTGGCATATTGCTTTGAAATACTTCTGGAAGCAGGAGCAGGAAATATGGTGTATTAAATGAAGTTGTAACTATGCAAGATTATTGCAGGAGGAAAGTTTATAGGATCAGTGCCTATAAACTGAGGTCAGTGATTTAAGACATCAGCCCAAGCTCTCGATAGGAAAAGGCTGCCGTTGCCAATGCTAGGATAACCAAATGTTCTAAACAATATATCATTTTCCATGTAATACGGGAAATATTTTCCATCCTACAACCTATATGTCAGAAACAGTTCCCCACATTTTCATGGAAAAGTGGCTGGTTTTCATGCACAAATTATGTGGGCATGTTGGACTCGCTGCAAATACAGGACAACCACCGTGTGCATGGTTCATCTGTCTGAGACTATGGATGTCCCTCAACATCATATGATTAAATTGCTGTTCTTCAAGTTAAGATTCTTGGTGATCTCTTTCTCATTTCCATATATCCATAATTTATTCAGTTCATATCGATAGGATATTTTTCTGTTAGAATTACTCAAGAGAATTTGGAATTATTGAGGTTGTTCCCTGTGATAAGAAAATACAATTTCTGAAACTGTAACTTTCCACTTTCCAGCATGCAACATTTTTTTACTTCTCTTGCTCTTTTGTGTCTTGTATAACAAGATTTCATTCCTTGCCCCCCCCATCTTGGCCTCTTTAGTTTAGAAAAATCAGAAATGTCAAGTTTGGTCTTCTCTCATTGTTGCTGGAGGATTTCTTACCCGAGGAGAGAGCTGTCTCAAGAGATCTGTATAGTGATTTCAAACACTTTAGAGAGACGGACTGAAACCGTAACATGTTTTGTATTCTTATTTTTCTTATCTTCAAGAGGCATCAATAAAAGGATTAACCTCACAGGTTGTATTAGTATTACGTAGTATTCACTTTGCATTTAAATGTTCGTATGCTCATTTATAATATGCTTTATTAAGGAAGAAATCAGCAACAAATCGGAAGCCCCAAATATTCGTAAAAATAAGCCAGTTTTAAATGTAACCCTTGTTTTACACCAAAATTACACCTACTTCTCTCTTCTTGTTATTCCAGCTTGTATAGAAGTCTGCATGCCAGGAGCTGTTTTATTTATCTGCATATCATTTAGCACATTTCAGAGACTATGAAAATAAATTTAGCCTGCGCGTTTATTGTCTGTCATATTGTGTTCCTGTTGTGGCAGCGTCCGGATGACTCAACTCATTCTAAAGATTAGCTTTATCATAAAAATAACTAACTGGTTGTGCAAGTTGACCGAGTTTCTAAGTCGTCATCTGAACTTTCCTGTTCCTCCTATACGTGTCTATGTCCGGTTTTGTGGACAGGTTTAACAGTGCCCTCTCCTGGGTGGAACAGGGCAGATTTTCTTGCTCGTGTGAGACAGATCCCGCTGCTGGGGAGCACTTTGCCTTGCAGAGAGCTCATGGCACTGCTACTGTGTTGTCCAATCATTCCTGTAAAGGTATTCAGGAAGAACTTGTAGGAGTTCTGCAGTCAGAAATGCGTAAAACAGTAGAACAGAAATTGTTTGGTGTTCCCAGTAGAGAGATGCGGTATTCGGTCACGATTCACTCACTTTACAAGTTGTGTTTTTCATGTCACTAGCAGCTTGAATATATATGCTTAAAAAGACAGCGTGCTAACTAAAGATCAGATTTATCTGAAGTCATTCAGTTTGAAATCATACAATGCAACTCGCCTAACTTAGTGGAGTTAGATGAGAAATTAAATTAATTCAGCTATTGATTTTACGTCAAACATTCTATGGCTTAAACAACAAGATTTAGCAAAGTTTCCATTAAATAATGCCTGTGCAGAAGTTTTTGGTAGTTTAATAGCAACACTGTTTTTCTTCACTTGTTAAGGGCTTTTGTTAGAAATTGATGTTATGCCCTGGACTTCTCATTAATTTGGTGGCCCGGCAATATCTTGTAAATTAATATTTTATCTGAACTTGATATTTGTGATAGGAAAACCGAGATACAAACAGCTCCTTTTTAGGTCTGTCAGCAAAATTATTTTTTTAAACTTATGCTTCTTTGTGGAGGAGTGATTTTCAACAGGTAGTATATATACCCTGGGTCCCAGGGGTTGTTTCTTGTGGGTTCATGAAAGGCAAAACAAAACAACCAAAACAAAACAAAACAAACCAGGTTTGACTATAAGAGACTTCATGTAATTATTAAGTGGGAAGTTCCAGGTTTCTTAATATTCTTAATGAGTGGGCATCTGCCTTGAAAAATTTGGCCTCAGCAGACTGACAAATTGATCAGAGGGAACTAGAAGCATTTCTTATAAAGAAAAAGTTGTGAAGCTATACTCTTTTCTTCCTATTACAGAAAGAAGATAATCCTTTTGAGGGTTCTTTCAAAATGAAAGCAAGTTGGGAATACAAAAATAGATATCACAACCTATTATTATTAGTTTTATGAGTATTAGAGTTATAAGGGAAGAGAGGATTTGGCAAATAATATAAAGGATATAGTTACCACGCTGCTTTGCTGGTAGATTGTTTTCCACTCAGAAACATTTTCTACTCTGAAGTATTTATACTATTTTAAGCATTTTTCAGTACTGTCTAATAATGTAATAACTTATAGTACATTATCAAATCTAGGTTACTTTATTTAATAGAATATGGCAGTCTTCTTTTCATAGGGAGATACAAAGGGGACTTTGAGCTTCTTTAAAAGGGCAGCTGGACAGCTTTTCCTGGACAACCGGACATTATCTTCTCCTCTGTCCTTAGGAGTTCTGACTGAATAACAATCCCTGCTATTTTAATGACTATGGGGACTCAAATTGGATTCAGACTAATGCACAGAAAACCTCCATTTCATAAATGTCATCATGGCTGAAGCATATATGACCTTGAAGCTAGAAGCTTAAATTTGTTGTTCGGTGCAGTGGTAGCCAGGGAAGTAGCTAAATGCTGTGAGAAAGTGAGAGAGAAGATTTAAATGGCACTAATATTGTGGAGTGATTGCTTGGGGGTGGAGTTAGAGACTCTCATTAGGAGAAATGAGTTTAGAATTAGAACTGGAGCAGCATTCAGTGTGAAGCATTAATTGAAGGAATATGGAAATCCAGAATAAATTAAAAAATAAAAATACTGTCAGAGTGAAAGTAAATACAATAATAGCCTAATTGCACAGCATTGGCAGTAGACTATGGTCATTAACTGCCAAAATATTTTCATATTCCTGAAAGTGTAGATGAGCTACCTGCTGGAAGGCTTGTTGTGCACAAAGTGGTCCAACTGACCGCATGTAGATCAGACTTGGGTTTGCAGGATGCTTCCGCCTGGCTTCCTGCCTTTTCCTTTGAGGAGACAGACAACGCTTATTCAGAGATTTTATGTTAAAAACTGTCCTCCTACATCACCACTGTGTCTTCCTGGGAGAAAGGGATGTGACTGGACACCTCTTGCTCTTCATGTATGTGATCTGAGACATACAGCCATCAATGCAGGCTGCGGAGGGATGTGCAAAATAGGGATCGACCTCCTGCAGGTAATAGTTATACTTTACACGTGGTCCCCACTCAAAAAAACTTTCCAGTTATAAGAGATTATAGATTAATGATGTATGAACGACAGTATAATATATGCAGTAAAATAAGAAATCTACTAGAAGAAGTCAAACCACAAAGAGAACATTTTCCAGTGCATTGTATCGTCAGTTGTTATGAATCCCTTCAATCTGTTTTGTAGAGCACAAGACTTTTTAGGCATCTTGAAAAGTAGGAAAATATCTTTTTTAATAAAAACCTTTTAATAAAAAGAAAGAAATCTAGAGCTCTCGAATTGAGCTATTATTGCTTGATCTAGCAGTTTCAGGATTCTGAGGCTTTTTGAAGATTCTAATTAGAATTTGAATTTATTTCTAATGATAGCCATCTTGCTAAACTATAGTATAATCTGTCATGATGGGCTCCAAATCCACAACTGACGGAAGTCTTTTGGAACTGTCTAGAATAAAAATTTACAAGCTGGTGAAGTTTGTCAGAGATCATCCCAAAAGAACTCATCCATGACAGATGGGTAATTTATCAAGTTGTATTGCTGTTGATACCATCCTAAAATATCTGCATTCTGGAGGCTAGGACAACTTTGTATTAGGAAAAGAAACTTTTCTATTGATCCTACTACAGTAGAATACTAATTTAGCTAAATCGTTAAGTCTAAATCACTACTCACTGTTTAGACCACAGTCATGTAAAAAGTTAATTGAACTGCACTTGAAGTCATATAAACCAGTAACTACCAATTCAAGAATACAAATTAAGACAAACTGATTTTGTTGTTTTCCTAATCTAATTGTCTCCAGCCTGGCCATGTGGCTAGCAAGGACATGGAATCTGGCAAGCTAATAAAGGATGAAATTGAGGATAAAGTCAGGTTAAACAAACAAGACTCATACAGTGTATGGTATCAAGTAATGCACAATTGCCTTGAACACAGCAGAAGTAGACAATCTCTCTGGTCTTTGGATCTCTGTCAGGCATGTAATGTATCACAAAACAGTATCTACAAGATTCCTACTGCTCTGTGTGTTTGTTTTCAGTAGTAGCATTTGCCTTTGTTTCGGTGGAAGATCCAGTCTGGGTATAAGGAGCTTGTCTTGTACATTTTTCTCAAATGAGGGCTAGCAATTATAGCAGTTTCAGTGAGGTGTAACCCATCTCATAAAATTCTGCTACAGCTTTCCCATCTTCCTGACAGAGTGCAAAAAGATTGCATGGTAAATTGGAAGTTGGCACCTTTTAAAAGGCAGTATTCTAGACTGTATTTTTCTTTCCCCAATTAGAGGTTAGTCATGCTGGGAGAAATTCAGTCATGCTGGATGATTGTCTTTCAGGATTTTGCAGCTCCCAACTTCTAGTCCTAGGAATGTTGCAGTGTTATGCTGTTGGTCCCTTCCCTGATCATACAGCAGACATAAAATCTATGAACACCAAATGGTGTATGTATGTACTGTCTTCCTGCACAGCTGTTTCTGGGTGTCTTACTATCCCTGTATTTTTCATATCATCCATCCTAAATAATTTTACTCCCACTGAAATTGTCATGAAAGTGCTCTCGCAAGATCATCTAGTTCAATCTTCCTGCTCAAGCAGGACCAGCTAGAATGGGTTGCCCAGGACCGTGTTTGGTTGGGTTTTGAATATCTCTAAGAACAGAGATGCCACAACCTTTCTGGGCAACTGTTCCAGTGTTCAACCACAATCAGCTTAAAGCAGTATTTTCTTATGTTCAGCTGGAATTTCGTGTGTTTCAGTTTGTGCCCATTGCTCTTGCCCTGCCACTGTATGCTGCTAAGAAGAGCCTAGCTCCCGCAGTTGTTTCTGGCACCAACTTCAAATCCTTTTCATCTTTTTTCAGTAATTACCTCCAGTTTTAGAGGCAACATCTGTGTCCAATTTAGACCTCAGTAGCTTAACACAAAGGTAACCACGAGAACCCATTCCAATGCTGGAAATGTAAATTCACACTCTGAACATTGAAATGGTTTCCCTTAATTTATGCAGCATTTTTACAAAATTTGCTAAGTGTGAAGTATGAGCTGAATACCACGGAATTCTTTTTTTTCCCTGACCTGATAGTGTTATCAGTTCTGTAAATCATAATTATCTTTCTTATACCAAACTACTTCTAGAGTTTACAGCTCCTGTTCAACAGGTTTGACGTAACTTACCACAGCAAACATCCAGCTGTGCCACACCATGTTGTCAAACAGCAAATGTGCACATGCTAAAACCATCGCATTAAGTTCACACAGATCTTGGCAAGCTGAGAAAGGAGTTATTCCTAGTTTTTGCCAATACTCACCTTCTAAGATCCAAGATGAAAAGCATGGTTGAACATACTGCAGACACCCAAGCATCATTTACCATGATAGTAGATCAGATTCTCTTCCAACAGTTTGATTTAGTTCTCTGTAGTCCGTACAGAGGTGCAGCCATCTTTTTGTGACAGAATACTGACTGGCAGAGTTATGCCTTTTGATGCCCCCCCTCAGTGATCTATGAAATGTCTCCCTCTTTGTTCCTGGTAAATAATGCCCTTTTTTAATGGACGATTACTCTTAAATTTCAGTTGTATACTAAGTGCTTATTACCAGTTACAAAGCTACGTATATTCATTTCAGATAAGAAGAATTCCCAGATCCTGACCAGAAAAGTTTGACTCTTTGCTACTTCTTAGTTAGATATAGTAAAGTGTTCCAAAAAATCCTTTGGGGTCCTGTTTTCATTTCCTTCTCTCATGTTTTCTTCTGCAGTGACATTCATCAAACCTACTGGCTCACATTTTGTGCCTGTGGTTCATCCATCAGATATAGCTTCTTCTATTAGATGTTCACTTAGAAAATGAACAGGGATTCATTTTTATTTCAAGTCTGTAAGAACTGTAACAGTTGAGGTCTCTGACTCATATTCAGAGGCAGATTCAGACAGAATGGTGAAATGGCTCTGAACATAGAGAGAGGGTGACATGATACATGTTTTTCCCGAGTGGCAGCAGTTTTCAGACGAATATAGCAATGTTAGCTGCTGGTTATGGCTGCAGATAGTTTATGGCTGTGAACTACAGTGGCTCAAGAAGCAGTTCACACTGCTTCTCATCTTTTCTTTGCAAGAAAGCCACTGCAACTGTGCAGCTGCTATTATGGTTTCTGCCCCAGAGGAAAAACAATTTGTTAAGGTTATACTAGTGTTGGTTCACTTAGACCGCATTTTTAGAGGGGATTTCCCAAAGCATTTGCAAAATATGTTCCTGACACTGATTGCATAATTATCAATCACAATGAAATTCAGTAGACCTTTGTCTCATTAACTTGCGTTGTTACTGAAAATGTACTGTTCTTATTCCAGAGATGCAATTTTCAGCCTAGTTCAGATGGTATATCTTTACCAGTAAGTGTTGTCATTGACAATTCAGTGGTTCAGGTCTTAATCTTCTATTCTTAAATATTTTTTGCCAGCCTGATCTTGTAAGCGTCCCAGTTGGCCTGCTTGCATTTCATAGTTACTGTAAGCTACTAGTCAATATTCTAGTTAAGTGTAAAATAATCCTTGTCTCCTCAGTTTCAGAGTTCCTTCCTCCATTTCCTGGTTTGGAAAACGTCATTGGCCAGCTGTGATCTGGCAGCATTGTAGCAATCCTTTGTGATCATTTCCCCTGAATGATGGCTGACGTCTCAAAGTCTGTGTTGGTGTGTCAATGCTTCTAGAGAATGAAAGCCCTCCATACAAAAGCCCTCCTCTGACAGTTTCAGTGGAGTTTCTTCTTTCCACCCAGCCATATTTTTCCTGTGAGTCCTGACAGCTTAGGTTATGCTCAGATGTTCATTAAGCTTGTATCTGTACATTGAGAAAATCTAGCAGTCTTTGTGCCAGCTAATTCGCAGTCTTGCTGCCTAGTATCCCGGAGTGCTTTGCAGTTCTCCAGTGCTTTGTGAGATGCCATCCCAGCTGAATTCTAGGAATGTCCGTGAGCAACTTTTCTAAGGACTTGAATTCTTTTTTCAAAATTAGATGCCTCTTTCTAATTGAAAGTGTTGCTAAAAAGAGATGTCGCTGCCAAAAGGCAACTCATACCTTGCTGGTACTACTACAAGGGTACTTTATAGTCTTTTTCCTTCCACTTCTTGGATGCCATTTTCAGACCATGCTGCAAATGTCTTCCAAGTGGCTCTTCAGTATCAAAATCTGCTGTAGAGTTTCTTGCAGATTCCTTCTGGGAATAGCATTACGTACTCATTATGGACTGCATACAGGAAAAGAAGGAGCAGACAGAAAAGGAGTTACATTAAGACGACTTTTCCCATTTCTAGGTCATTTTTCAGATCATGCATGCATTGCAGCTGAAGAATTTCCATTCCACAAAGCATCTGGATGGGAAGAGTAATGTTTTGGATATCTGTAACAAGGTCATCCATTATTTGGCAAGTTAGATCACCAGCGTGACTCCTGCTTTTCCATTGCCTTTTAGGGTAAAAAAGTTGAAAGCTAGCACCATGATTTGGAATGTGACATCTACCTGCTGCTTTACAAAGTGCCCAGTCCACACTACTTTCAGATGACAGATGTAGAGAATGTCACAGTAAGTTTTGCTCAGCTCCCACCCTCCTCTATTGCACAGGGTTATTGGTGGAAGGAACATTACCATCTTCTGCCCTTCAAGCAGAGTTTTCATATTCTAGCTTGGCAGTGGGCAGCACAATTCTTCGTAGTGTGCCAAAATCAATGGATTTACTATTCTGTCCTTGTTACTATCTGATCTCGAATGCATCTCATGCCTTTGTTCGTAAAGTCATTACCAGTTGCTTAAGTCATCACTGTTTTCATCCTAGTTTGCCTGCCAGAAGGGAGAATTCATAGAGTGAGTCTGAACACAGTCTCCATATCAGGATCTCATTTTATTGCTATGTCGTGCACTAAATTTGTGAGTGTAAGGGGGAGCAGATGGCTGAAGCCTGGGAGTGGGAAGCTGAGACAGAATCAGTGCCTGCTATGGCTTGTTCATTTGCCCGTGGGAACCGGGAGGGCCAAATTCTGAGGGATGCTCTGGCAGAATGTTTTATGCAAAATACCTAGCTGCTTTCTGCCCATATATATGTACTTGCTGATTTGAAAGCAATAAGCATCGTTTCTCTTGCTCCTGCTCTCTACTATCTGTAGCTCCTGTTGTCTGCCCCTCTTCCTTGACAGTTCATACTCTGAAGTTTCATTCCATGAGGATCACTCTTTCAACAATCCATCCTTGACTAGGGCCACTGGCTTCCCATCTCTTCAAGAATGCCAATGGAAACATATATGTTGAACAGATAAAAATAATCAGATTTTGCTGTCAAGAAGGCAGTGCAAATAATGCAGAATACAATACCGCAAAAGGTCTGCTTTTTACTGAACCCAGTTATGTAATATTGTTTTCAGGTATGTAGAACTTTGCAGTAACGTGAGGGGAAGAAACAAGAGTAGGGAGAGGGGAGCTGCTTGGTGTGAGTGCTTGCATGTCACCCAGAATGCTGCCCAACTGGCCAGATACTGCTGCATGCGTGCCTCATCAAGGGACAACTTCAATAGATTAGAATGTGATGTGAGTTCCTGGATGGGGTGAATTGAGAAATGAGCCAGAAAGATGCAATACGGTGAGTTTTGAGGAGGCTGTGTTTGATTCAAAGAAAGAGAGGAAGGCGTCACAGCTGTAGCTGTAAGTGCCATCATTCCATACTGCTTTCTTGTAGAATGCTCAGTCTTCATCCCCATCAGCTCCTGCCTCTCCTTTGCAGACCCTTTGCAAGTTCATGTTATTTCAGACAAGGCATCTGAGCCTGTCTAGCTCATTTAGTCTATCCCTTCCAATTTTAGGATTGTACAAATTCATTTTGCCAAGAATCAGTCACTATGAGACTCTCTTCCCAATTCCAGCAGTTTCCCCATGTATGCTTGCCAGCCATTTAGCAACAACAGACTGTTTGGCTTTACCCACGCGCAAGAAAATAGAAGTGTTCAGTGTTCCTGCCTTAGCTTGCCAGGAGGAACCTTCCTCTCCACTATTGCTGAGTTGCCATTGCTCTCCTCTCTTGTTTAAGCCAGGACTAGTATGGTAAGCTGTGTCTGGTTTGGGGATTTCAGGATCTCAGCTCCATTTTCTAGAACAATGACTAGCCCTAGGTGCTAGGTATAGAGGGATAGGCAAGGCTGCTTAATGGTGTTGGGAAACTGTCTCCGCTTGCTTCTGGGATGGCTTGTTTGCTGATGAAAGGTTAGGAGGACAGCTGAGGGAGAGATGTGAGCAAGGATTATAGCTACAGCTGATCATTCTACTTATGACCACCCTCTGACACTGCAGGAAACTGTTGCCACAGATAACTTAACACTGGTCTGTGTTGGGCCAGGACAACCAAAGTATAGTTCAAGCCAGAGAAAGCCCAGCCAAGTGTACCTTGATGCAGCTGATGTTCATGGTTTCTGTTGCACTCTAAACTCCTGGACAAGCTGTCAAGAAAACTGTTCTTCCAGGAAATATTGTAGGGATGTAGTTTTGTATTTCCAGATTAAAGATCTATTTCAGCATCCTTAGTGCCTTACCAGAGGTTCAATTCCCTGGGATGAGGAAGAGAAGACAACACAGGCTTTGTGTACTTTAGATTTTTTTTCTGTGATGGCCTGGCTTTGTGTCTGTGCTTCTATTCACTTTTCAGTATTGTCACTGTTTAGTCTGGCACTGAGACAAGGGAAAGGGCTGAAACACGGGTACGGAGAGGCAAGATCCCTGACAAATCAGGACTGTGTAGCATGGCTAGACAAAGGTAGCCTGCCCGCTGCCTCTCAGGAAGTGGGCATTACATCGAGGGCCAGCCCTGCCGTGGGAGTGGGCAGTTAGGCTAACTGCGTCTTAGGGACAGCGTGGCTCTGCACACCAAAAATCACTGGGGGTGCAACACTGCCAGCTGGCACCGGAGGCTTGGCAGAGTAACGTAGGCTTGACACGCAAAGCTAGAAAAAAACGTTCAGATGAAAACAAATGGCATCCCGATAGCCACGAAAGAAGGCTTGGAAGCCCTGTGACAGCAGAAATGAGTGATGAGAACAGCCAGGGTTGTCCCCATGCGTGGGCCGTATCAGACCACGGGAGGCACTCGTGCTGTGAGGAGGTACTGACTTGTGAGAACTTCCAACTTCCATCCAGCCTTCCTTTCTCATTGTAATAGCAGCAGCATCCATGTTTTCCGGCTTGAAGGAACTAAGTCAGCCTTGAAAACATCAGAGGACAAGATTTTCTTTCCCATGTAATCCCCAGTGCATTCTGGCATTATATCACTGTGCCCAGGTCAGGACTTGGTCCCATCCTTTTGTATGGCAGCACGATGTTGCAGCTCCTTGGCTGGGCATGGGCGAACCCAGCTGGCTGACGTGAGAAGCCACCATCTGAAGTTCTCCTTTCTAACTTCGTTCCACGGCTTCTAAACGCGTTATTTCAAGGGACACTTCAATTGCAGAGAAGCCTTTTGAGTCACGAGCTCCCGAGCGAGCGGTAGGTGACAAACTACACCGTACATTCCCTCACGCTTCAGGCCGACGGCGAGGGGAAAAGCAACAGGGCTGGCCGTATTTCTGACTCCGAGCGCGCCAGGCCCCACAGGAGCTCTCTCCCCGGCGCGTCCTTACGGGGCCGAGGCGTTACCGGGAATGCCTCCTCCCGCCTGGGTAACGCGCAAGCTCGCCGCAGCCGCGGGGCCCGGCCCCTCCT
>VXAA01003997.1:326996-375144 GCA_013399115.1 Anseranas semipalmata | reverse complement strand
GGGGGGTTCCGCCGACAGCCCGCTCCCCCCCCGGGCGCGGAGCGGCCCCGGGCCGCGGCCCCCGCTCCGCCGGGTAACTTCGAGCCTTGGCGTCCCGAGGCGTCCCCTCCGCCGGGCGCTTCCCGGGGTGCCCAGGGACATAAACACCCACCGGGAGGTCGGAGCCGACCGGGCACCGCTCGTCTTTCCCGAGCGGGTGCAGCGGCCGCGCTGCTTTGGTTCACAGCTGATTTGGTTTGTTGTTGCCTTTTTTTTGTTTGTTTGTTTTTTTTTGTTGTTGCTGGGGTTTTTAGCGCAAAGTCGCACTCTTCTGTCTTTTTTTTTTTTTTTTTTTTTTTTTTTTTTGTGGGGTTTTTTGCGCAAAGTCGCCCCTTTTTTGTTTTTTTTTTTTTTTTTTTTTTTTCTTGTAAGGGATCTCAGTGCGGCACTTCGAGCCAAAGGGTTTTAGTTTGCTCGCTGTAAAGAAGTGACAGGCTGACAGCAGGGTATGTGCTCGCAGGCTGCTCCGCTTGTTGAAAAGCGTGTTCAGCTGAAGGGGGGAAATTGGACAGTGTCTTGTAAATCGTAGCCTCTGAAAAAGCACAACATTGCTGTTAATGCGTTAAAGATAGGATTCCAGCCAGGAATTCTTCATCTGTGTGCTCCCAGATGTGATTTGTAGCAGACTAAAGCAGGGCAGGGAAGTGCTGGCTGTGTAGACCCCAAGGTATCATCTGTGGCCAGTTCTCCATAGCTGTCACCAGCTCTGCTTCCCCAGCCGTCCTGCCCTGCAGCTCAGCCACCACCTGCCCTGCAGCTCCAGGGCCTCAGCCGAGCATCGCTCAGAGGCAAACACAGTGCGTGACCCACCTCGGAAACTTTTCTTCCTGGCAAACACCTGTTTTTCTATTCCGTCTTCAGGGTTGTCTTTTAGATTATAGATTTATTGCTGTAGGGAGTGTTTGTGTTATGTAGTGGTAAACATCCTTGTGTATGCGTATAGCTAAGTATTGAAAAGTTATCTCCAGTTGTTAAACATAAGGACATCTAACTTTTTTTAATAGCATATTATGTTAATGTTATTAGTGTGCCCAGTGGGGAAGGTGCATAGCTGCAGTGAGCTTTAGCAGGTTACTTCTAAGAAGTCTTTTATGCTTAGTTCTTAGAGTGCTATTGACCTTTACTCATTTCTGTTACTTTCAGAAACAGATATCAGCTCAAAAAAATCAAAATAAGAATAAAGATCTTACTTCTGATTTCTTTCTATGTGCAGCAACAGAGAATAAAGTCCCTGATAATTCCACCTCATTCTTCATATTCTTATGACTTGTCCAGATGAAAGAAATCAAGCTATTTTTGCTGATTATTGATTTTTGTTTTTAAAAAGTGATCCTGTCACTGACAGTGTGGCTCGAAACGGTAGAAGCAATTGGCAAAGAAAAGTGATTGTAACGGTTAGCAGCACGGTAGTTGGTTCCTGAGCACCGCTCCTTCCCCTGCCACTGAGGTAGGTGAGTCCGAGCTCTTTTTGGTTCTGTTGCCCTGTTTGTAAAATATGAGATGTACTTTTCTTGCCCAGCTCCACGGAGTTCTGTATTTTAAGTGGCTTAAGATCATTTTGTATAAGGCGCTAAACAAGTATGATGGCTTACTGGATGTATATTATTGGTCATTGCACAAGATATTGTGGCACATGCTTCTCTGGCAAGCAGGGAAGTCCCTGACCCACTCAAGGCCATAAGCCAGGAGGGTTCACTCGCAAACTGAGACTGTAGTAGCAGCCATTCTGTTGTCCTTGTTGGATTATATATTAGCCTAGCTGGTTATAGAAATAAATATAATGAACAGGGTTCTATGAGGTTTCATACGCCATGCTTGTAGTGGTGGTTTTTCAGTACCCTACCGAAACCACAAGTCTGGTCCATTAAGTCCAAAGTGCACAGCCCACTTAACTGGGCTACATTCCACAGTACATGTTCTTCCTTCATTCTAAAGAAAAGTAAGAAAAATACACTTGTTGTTAAAGAAGTAGTCTACATAAAAACAATTTAAAAACGTGTTATAGTTTTAATCTCTTTGTAACTATACTATCTGCTTTCAAAAGGTTGATACTTGGTTTTAGAGAAAGTTAGTTTCAAACTGACTTCTTGTTTCGTTATAAACTTCTCATTTTCTGCTTTCATATATTTAGACTTCAGATTTAGTGATGTGTGAATGTTATTTGCATAATTGATGTGTAATAAAACAAAGTCTGTGTTCGTGTTTCAGAATTTTCCCTCCTAGATATTTTGGGTAGTTGACGTACACCCTTAAAGGCCAAATTTTGTCTCTGCTAAGTTCGTCATAGCAGAATGGGACCTAATATCAAGAGTCTTCGCAGAAATTCAAGCCAGTGCAATGGAAGTAGCAAGATTTTCTTTCTATTCTTTATAAGTGCATATGAATGGAGGTGTAGGGTACCCTGACAATACCAAGTATCAGTTTCTTACTCTGTGTGCTTTGAACATTTATGTTGCTTTTCACAACAGATGTAGAAATATTTTGGCAGATGCACTTACACATAGAAAAATTGATGTCATCTGCCCATATTCTGCTTGGGAAGCAAATTAGAGAGCCCATGAGCCTGCTTTGCATACTCTTATATAATATCACACTCAATGTTAAGCATGTTTTCTGTTCTAACTTCCTGGATTCAATTTATTAATACATAAAGAGCTATCCAGTTGTTAATGAGGCACCTGGTTCTGCAAGATGCTGAGTACTTGGAAGATCCAAGTGCTTCCAAGTCCCTCTGAGTGCAGTGGAAGCTGAGAAAACTTTGTAAGGTTATACCACAGAGTCAATCTTGTAGTGCTTGTTCAGGTTAAGAAAAGAAAAGAAAAGAAAAGAGAAAAAGAGTTTCCCAGAATAGCTCCTTCAGCTTGCAGGCCTTGACTCACCGACAGCTAGCTTCCCAAGTTCCCAAGGAACCCTTGAAGAAAGACTCAGCTCCTCATTATGTAGGAGCACACTCAGGTATATGAGAAGGATCAGTCTGTGAGGGCTGCATTAGTCTTATTCCTGCTGGGCTTTAGTAGTGGTACAGCAGAAGAGCATGGTCCTATCCTCTTTCCATCCTGGTACCCATCCCATGGTATTGGCTGGGGCAGGAAAAAGCTCCCCAGTTATGACTGATGTGGCTTTTCATGAAAGATCTGAAGATGCACAGGGAATAGCCCCTGGCACGATTGAGTGGTTGTACATTTGCATGGTTGTTAATTGAACAAATATGCTTCAGAGGCTTTAGTCAACATGTGTAGCTGGTATTTTTTGAGATAATGGAACAAATTAGTCCTATTTGGGTGGGAACAGATAGAGGTACACTTGATAAAAGTTTTCCTCATTAAGATTAGTTCTGATTCTTCTGCAGCTTTGCATGCATTAAAACCCATGGCTTTCTGGAGCTAAATATAGTTTCATTCTTACTTTATAAAACTGATAGACAAGTGTCAGATCCAAAGCACTGATCTCTCCTAAGGAAGAAAAGATTTTATCAAAAGGAACAGAAAAGCTGTACAAAAACGTAGCTCCAGCCAACTTGATAAAATATTGTATGTCAATTTTCATATTTAAAATATTATTTTAGGAAAAAAAATCTGAATAAAATTACATGAAGATGTGAAGAATAGTTGGGTGTTAGCTCTTCAAACAGTTGGATTAAATCAAGTGTGAAACAAAGCTTCCTGCTGTGAGTAGCGTTACTTTAACAAGAATGCCTCTGCAAGTGGTTACAGCACCGTTAGGGGCTCACCACTTTCATGTCTAGCTGATGCTGGTTAGATGGCACCTATCATTAAGCATCCCCGTTTGGAAATACTAGATGAAGATTTTATCAGAGAGCTCCATGAAATACAGAAATATTCCTATACATAGACTGGTTTTGTTTTTTGGTTTTTTTTTTTTTGAGGCACAGAGATTGTTGGATGCTTCAGTTTCAAGTTTCTATGTAGAACAAAAATGTCTAAAGATGAAAAATACCTCCTTTCCTGCAGGAAGACTTTGGAGATGAAGATGTGATAATGTGTTTCAAAGCAACTAATCCTGATCTCATGAAACAGTACTATGGATTTTCCTTATGCAAATTAATAGATTTAAAAATCTGTTGCTAGTAGGTGCAGGGGAGACTTGTACAATTTGCATAGCACTTTCCTTTTGATGATCTAAACTAGTCAGTGAGTCTGCTGAGTGGATGTTATTCTGTGGTGAAAACTGGGTCTTCCTTTAACTGAACATATGTAAATAACCAAGCCCAGAAATCCTGTTAATTGCAACAGATTCCCTCTGGTATAAGTACTGATTAAAAATACTCTAATTGATAAGCTCAAATTGTTTACTGCAGGTATGTAGAAAACCTGATTCAACTTCTACTGAAGGCAAAGACAGGCATCCGCTAGCTTCAGATAAAATTTGATCTGGCCTAAAGGGGTTGGGAGTAGGGCTGCCAGGGAATAGAGCTTCTTTCATCTGAAAATTGAAAATCCTGCTATCTTTCTCAGCATGCTGCTACCCTGCTAAATCTGTTTTCTCAGTGGCAAGTTATTAGAAACATATGTCATCCCTGGAGAAAAAAAATAACGAAAATATTCCAAAGAATTTCAATATAATTTTTGTATTTGTATGAGATTGGAGTAACATTGAGGAATAGTGTATTTTTCACTTTTAAGGATTTAGTAAGGTATTTTATAATCTAAATTATTGTACTCTTAATAAATGAGTCTCAAAAAACTTCATCGCTTATGGTTTAGGGCTACACTTTCTGTCTCAATATAGTGGAAAAACTAAAAATCATTTTTGTTTGTCTTGAAGCTGTACTTATTTTTTTGTAAAGGAGTGAATAAGAGAATTTTTTAATGTTCATTTTTGCAAAGAGATGAAATGTCTAAAAAAATTCTCAATTATTGAGCATCCAAAAAAAGTCACTTCAAACTAATGAGTTATTGCAAGTGATCTGAGCTGCAGTACTTGACTGGGTGCCCGTGGCAGTTCTGAATAAAGTGTCTCAGCTTAACTTTTTTCTTTTATGGACTAAGCAAAGTCTCGTCGGCTCACAAGTCCCACGGGTTAAGAGCATGTCTGGGGACAGTTGCCACAGCTCAGCTGCTGTGCAGTAGCTTTGTTACACCACAGTAATTTGCTCACGAGCTGGAATCCTGAGCCTCACTGGCTGAGTTTTAAAGCTGGATCCACTTTGAGCTTCTTGATTCGTAAATCTTGGAACAAGAGCAGAGATGTTTTACAAATAGGCTACATGGTTTGTTGTAGGAACATATTCTTTTTCGTTACTTAGTCTTTTAAAGGAAATAGTTGGTTTGTATTACGAAAGTTAAGTGCAAAACCTCTCTCCAGCAGGGTAACCGACAGCAGTTTCCCAGCTCTGCCGCCATGGGGAGGATGCTGCAAGATGCTCACCTGCGCCATTTTCCATCTGCAGGGAGTACCCATTATTCCTGCTTCCCTGCAAAATCCGGTCTGCTCCCTGTGGAAGGAGCACTGGCTCCTCTTCCGTGTGTGGCCGCTTGTTTCGAATCGGGCCTGCCAGCCGCCGGCAATGCAAGCCTTTAGCCCTGGTTGACGTGGCACAGCATGGGTGTCCTCTCGGCGCTGGTGCAGAAGAGCTCTCCTCAGGGCTTTCAGGTTCAGCGTGCGCTGCTTCCAGCTGCAGCGCGTCGCTCGTGCGGCTCCAGGGGTGCTGAATTTAGGAGATGGGCAATTGTTGCTGGGGAATGGGAAGGGGAATGTCGGCAGAAGCTGTGGGTAGTCTATAGTGCTGGAGAAACTATCCAAAAGCAAGAGAGTAAGCAAATGTGCCTTGGAGCTGGCTCTTCTAGTTACCACTCAAGCGGAAAATCCCGTTAAAGTCAATGGGAGTTCTTGCCTTACTAAGGACCACAGGAGAGGGCTCCCAGTTTGCTCTGTGAACTGGTTAGATGCAATAGCTTAGTAATTTTACAGAGGATAGCCCACCCTTTTGCATTAACATATGTCAAGCAAAATGATTAAATTTCCATTAGTCATTCAGTGTAATAGAAATAATTTCATTGTCCTAGACCATTGTCGCAGTTTCTGCTTTAGATTTAAATGTTAAAGTGAAGCTGAAGCATTTACTTAGCAGAAAAGAGAGTATTATTCTTGGACAATGTTCTGTGCCACTGACATCTTCTCTTAATTAGCTTTCATATTGCAAGAGATGAGATTTCTTTCAGAAAAATGTCATCATTTTAACAAAAGGATGACCAAATGCTGACAGCTGGAGTTTGGCAATAACATTCTGCATCAAATATTAGTAAATGAATTCTGAAATAGCTGGACTGCTTTTTTGGTCCATGACTGCATGTGCATAATTAGCTCCTTTTCAAGTGTTTCGCCCAGAAGAAATGTTAAGCCACCTGCATGGCAATAAGTAAATAGCTTTTTAAATCTTGGTGGGACTTATTAAAAGTGAATTCCCCAAGGAAGCTAAATCATTGACAGCAGCCTGATAGCCTTAAAGTCTGAAATATCTCTCCCCTCCAAAACTGGGGACTGGCTATGAAAAGGAAAGTGGGGAGCAGTGCTCGAACGGTGGGGGTTTGAATGTGTGGATTCTTGTCCTCTAAGGTTTGTGCTTGACGCTGCTTAGCTTTAATTAAACTAAAAGAAGCATCTGAGCCATCTTCTGTGACTCCCTGATGTACCATTCTGCGTTGAACTGATGCACCTCGGCACACTCTTAACCTCGGTTAGCCTTGTGTCACATCTACAAATAGTTCGCTGTCAGCTTGATACTAGATCCTGCCACCCTTTGAAGCAGTGTGAGCTTTGCAGGTACCTCATTGAGAGAAGAATTGTGAAAGGCCTTTGTCCACATCACAAGCCTTCCAAGTTCTCGTGTGTGCCTCTTGCTTCGTTGCTGTCGGTGCTAGTGCTGTTGGCAGTCGCCAGAAGAATTCTTTCCCTGACCTGCTCGGAGCAAGTCCCGATGAGCATATTGGGGTGAAAACGCTGGTGGCCTACCAATGCTCGCGACGTTGCAATGGTCACGCGGTGGTGGGCTCGTGCTGGGGGGACAAGGGATGCACCAGTGGTCCTGCGAGACCGTTGGCAAAAATGTCAGGAAAATTTTCAGCGCTTGCTCCTCAGTTCTGAGCCTGTCCCTGCTCCGAAGCTCCTTCTCTGATTTGGGCATGTCACTGTAGCATCCCTCAGTGGCTGGATCAGCACGTCTTAGTTTCTTTGGTTTTGCTCCTGCTTTTAAGGAGCTGTTTTGTGGTAAATCAGCATTTGTAATAAGCGCCAGATGGATGACACTGGAAAATTAATTTCTAATTTACTTACATACCAAATGATTTGTGAGACAGTAGGAAAGTTACCCATTAGTATTTCTTGAGCAGGATGTGGCTGGGCGAACAGTTCTCTTGCGGAGCTCCTACTGGTCTTGATGTCTCTGCTGAAACCAACGAGAACAGCGCCAGTTCTGTACGTCTGTGTGCGTGGTTAAGCACTCCTTTCCATGAGGAATGGAACTGGCTTAGATTAATCTGCATTGAAAAGTTCATCTTGGATCTTGTTAATTATCCTGAGAAAATTTGCAGTACAAAAATACACTTGCCAACTCATTAGGCTACGGGTAGAAGTCCAGGGAGACACGCTGATGCTTTCGAGTACAAAATCAGCTTCTTTCCTCCTCACCCCCTGAAATTTTAACGAAAGAGACTGGAAGAGAATTGTTTTATATTTTGAAAGTGTTGCTGTGTCTAGGAACTCTCTTTGGGTATTGCATCAGCCATCAAAATCATTGCAGCTCTTTTCACTAGAAAAGCTAAAAGGATGATCTGAACTGGGACAATTAGTTGGAGAAAGCTGTAATTGGAGCCACACTTCACTGTGGCAGCGCTTCTCCTGGCAGGGCCCACGTTTACATCCTGCTGTTCTGCTTTTGTGCCCAGTCAGCCAGTTGGTTTTCTTTTTGTCCTGAAAACTCAATTTAATGCCCAGGAGTAGGCCTGGTAGAAAAAGATCATCAGTAGTCCTCTAAGGATCTACGACCTTCCAGGACCACTACATCCTGGTCTACTGACATCAGTGGGAGTGCTTGTATCTGCTTCAGTAAAAGTAGGAAGGAGCTGTAAGTGTGGAAGAAATGATGGGACAGAGTTTCCCTTTCATTGTTAATGAAAGGGATTAAAAAATTACAATTATAAAAATAGCCAAGTATAGTGTTGCAGTGTTTCAGACCTAAGTTCTGCGAGGGAATATTGATTTAAATTACAGTAATAGAGGAGAACAGATCACTGGAATATTTTAATTAGTATCAATTTGTATACAAATTCCTCTTTCTTACAGAAACTATTTTTAGCCTTGTTTGAACTGCAGAAGTCACTTTGTAAAGGACGTCTCCTTAGGAATCTTCAGTCTCATTTTTGCCAGTTCTGTAACCCCAACAATTGAAAGCTCTTACCTAAAGGGTGCAGACCACCTCCACTGGATGCTTATGTCAGGTCCTTGGCTTTTGGATTAATTCTGATTTGTCCCTGTGAGGAATAGGCATCCACTAACTTCACGCAGAATAGCGTTTATTTATTTTAAAGCACTGCAAATTTTCTCCTCATTTTCTGCCTATTTCTGTAGCTCCTTTTGTGATGTTTCTTCCCTATTCAACTACAAACACTTTTGTTTTCTTACACTGTCCTGTAGCTTTATCCTGTGTTTAGTTATTTGCTTCCTTTGCTTTTTTAATGGCTCGATTATAATTTCTGCCTTGTTCCTCCTTTATATAGCTTTGGTGATAGGAAGTGTGCTGCATTTCTGGTGATAGTAATTGAGAAACTAGAAATTTCACAAAGTTCTTTGAAGGTGAAGTCAGCCAGTCCTATCTGCACATATCTCCGGTTTGTTTATTTAAGAGAGAAACCCCAAATCCATGCCTATTGTTTTTCCACACTATGCTCTAACCCAGTCTGAAGAGAAACTTGATGCAGAAATCAATGGATAAAATTCCCTGGCCTTTCTTACTCACCAAGTTTAGTTGTACAACTGAAATAATAGGAAGCTAAATAACAGACTGGTGAGTTGGATGTAGGTAGTTCATCAAAAGACTAACAAAACACACAGGATTCTGTGGGAGAGTGGACGTGCATGAAGTACAAATATTAGAGAAGATGGCAATCAGCAGTAAAATGCACTATATAACGAATATAAGAGTTTAGCTTGGATTCACTGGGTTTGAATGTTTAGATTCCTCTTTGTTGGTTGGTCCCTAATAAGCAATATTTCAGCATTGCCCCGCTGACATACCTTCATATATTATTTTACTGTATACCTACATGATGTTGAATTGGACTTTGTGTAACCAGGCAGGGTTGAGCGAGTCCTGTGTCCAGAAGAGGCAGGATTAGAACCAGATTTTGGAGTAACCACTCACACCAGAGGGTGACCTGTTGCATTTTGAAGTGTCTGGTAGGAGTTGGCTGAGGTGCTGCTTGCCTCTGAGTGCCAATGGCACCCAGCAGGACGGAGCGGCCAGGAGAAGAAAGAGGCCTAGAAAAGCAGTGATCAGGAGCATGCTGTGAAGAAAATAATTGCAGAAAGCATAAGGTGCTCTAAGGAAACATGGATACCAAGATGGCTTAGGTGCACGCAAGAAGGCAAGAGAGCAAATACTTTTCATGGAAACATGGATCCATTAGGAGATCATGGCAAATTATAGGAGAGAGCGTTTCTGCCTGTGACAGAAAGATAAAAAAGGGCATTTTATCTTTGGGACAGTGAATCATTCATGCTTTGTGAGTGGCTTTTGGTATTTCAGACCTTTATCATTTTTCAGAATGCCTACAGAGCCTTAACAAGTCATGTGCTTTTTTTCTATCTTTTTATTTCAATTTTTGTACATATTTTCATTTGTTCTGCTGTACTTCTCTAAAACTGAACTTGGAAGCAAAGTTAACTTTATGGCTTGTTAAAGATGTATGACAATTGTGCTCTGAGATGTTGCAGTTGTCTGAAAAACAGTAACAGGGAGCTGAATAGGGGGAATTTTGTTTCTCTTTAAAGTAAAGTGGAAAGATTCTGTTACTTGTGTGCTGTACTGTGAGGCATTTTGCTCCCGAGGACTTTTAACCTTCAATCTTCAAGGAAATAGCAACACAGCAAAAATATTTCTTGGCAGGAAAAATCTTCAGTTATTGTGTGTATCCTGTGTGTGATTTTTAAGAGTGCTTGGATCCAGGAAAGATAAGAGTTAATGGGCGTAAAGTTTTGATGCTGAAGATTCCATGTTCAACCTGTGATAAATCTGCAGCAACTCTGCTTCTGTGTTGCGTATAGTGAGTGTTTCTTCAAATATTACAACAGTATTTTTATACACTCATTTTTACCAAGGAGTAGAGTTCACCAATACATGTACCTTGACAATCTTGTTAATCAGCATAGTATTGGAGTCACGTTGGAGAGCATCCAGTACATGGAAAATGGACAAAACTTCTTGTTTGCCTTTATGCTAGAAAGGAATTCAGTTTTGTAATGATTAGGGTGGAGAGAGGCAGAGTATAATTTCTGTCTCCTAGAGCTCACCAGCTGCATGCTATTTACTTGGGAGAGATGTTGCTGAGTTGGGAAATAATGTATAGTCATTACAATAATTTAAAGTACAGAAGAGTCTCCAGGTACAAAAACAAAACAAAACAAAAAAACAATGATCAGTTTGTATCCCTAAAGATTGTTTTTTTGATAATAGGATGTATAAAATACAATATGCAGCTGTAGGGCTCAGGTTGGGAAAGGTAATAAAAGAAAAAACGATTTACAATAATTACTATAGCTGAGAAGACTCATGATTTTAAAAATTGCATAGAAATATTTTTCCATATGGCTTCATTGCCTACAATTGCAATAGACGCTCAAGTCAGAAGGTAATGATGGGGTTTTATTTCTGTCTTAAATCATCAGAGACGATCCTCCATTTTGCTCCTGAATTATAGTAGTCCTGGCTCTGACTACAGTACTTTAATTTCAGTAGTACTGGTTGTGATTGCCTCTATGGGCCTCTTTACACTGAAAAAGTCATATTGAATCTTTGATGGTACGTCATATTTATCCACATGTACTGATTCTCTCCTTTATTATGCTTTCTATCAGTTTGCTTAGTCTAGGGGCCATAATATATACCTTCTCAGCTGCTATCAGTGAGAGCTTTGGTGTATTTACCAAACATATCTTCCAGCTGTCTGTAAACCCTGCATTAAATACTGTGTTAGCAACAGTATAGCCAAAGCAAAATACAATAATTTTAAGTAGGTTAAAAGTAACTCTCTCAGTCAGAGTGCTTGCATGTGTTCGGTATCGTAGCCCTACCAATTGCTGTGGTCTCACCAGTTACTGTATAAATTCCAAGAAAACCAAGGTTACAATAAACAGGACAACATACAGAAAATAAAGTAAAGTAAAATAAAAAGACAAGCTTATTTTTTTCTTTCTCCAGGTCATGAAGAAAAGAAGGGAGCATAGCCTCCTTTTTTTTTGTGATAGATTGTATGTGGAAGAGCTGTATTTGTAAAAGGTGGAGAGCTGGTGTGACTTGCAGCGAAGAGGTCAGAGCTGGGCAGAACAAGCTAGCAGCTGACGTGAGCTCAGATGATTGCAAGTACCAGGAGGCAGACAGGAAGCACATTGCAATTCTGGAACAGGATTTTGATATGAACGGGCTGCCTAAGAGCACACAGTGGAGCCAAGGAATCCTGCTCTGTGATAGATAAAAAATACTGGTTTGTTACAACCAAATCTCACACAGGGTCATGAAACATTAATAAACTTAGCGATCTAATTACAGAGCTTAGTTGATATTTAGTACTTTATGCATTCAAGGTATATTACAAATAACACAGTTGTTAAGTCAATAATGCTTTAATGAGGAATACAGACATGAGGGTGTCATTTTACAAGTGAAAATCATCATATAGTACGGAGTGGTTCTTTATTCTTTATAACTGGACAGCTGCATATAAAATCTGTTTCATCGAGTTCTTTATCAGTGGAAAGAATAGTGCTCTTCTCACAATAGATAGTCCATCTTCATTCCTTTGCCAGTAAGAGTTTGTTACAGGCTTGAAGGAGGGAAAGATGAGGGTGATGCCTTTAAGCGTCTTTTGAAGGTGAGAAAGCTTGTAAGGGAGATTGCATTGAAAAGCTTGGAAGGCATTTTACTTGGTGACATGTGTTCTGCTTTATTTTAGCTCACTAAGTAATTTGTCATGGACAATTCAGATGCCTCAGGGTAAATCCCTTCTAGCACAACTCTGCTTAAATTTATGATGTTATACGATGGATTTCTTTTCCTCATTTATTGTCTAATCTTTTTCAGTTGCATGCTCTACAAAGAATGCTAGCTTGGTTTCACTGGTGATGATTCTTATTTGATGTTTTGGTTTCTCCTAGTCACATACAGATTAACACCCCTGCGCTCTTAATTCTTGTGCCATTACTATGTGTTACTGACTCCAAAATTCTTTCAGGTTAGAATTAAATATTGTTTTGCAACTTTACTGGTTCAAGTACCTTGTTTTGGATGTCAGCATTATGTCCAGAGAAACCGTTTTGCACTCTTTGGCAATCAGTGCTTTTATCTGTTCCTCATGCTAAAATAGTTTTAGAACAGCTATTTTGGTTGAAGTGACATATCATCCAGGGAACTTGTGTAGTTCAAAACTTCTACAGCTGCCATGCATTTCCAGTGGTTCTGAGATAATTTCATGGATGTTAGTATAGTTGCTTTGTAATTAACTCTCAGAAAGAATCATTGGGTCATCTGCTTTGATCTCTTGTATAATGGAGAGCATTGTATCTAAACCTGGTTGCTTCTGTACTTTACTCAAGAACCTGTATTTGGTTGAAGCACATTTGAATGCATCAAGAGATGGGAAATCCAGCTCCTCTTTGGCATTTGTCACACAGTTACCCTAATGCTAAAAATGTATGCCTACCTTGTCTTTTGAATTTGGTTTATTACAGCTTCCAGCCACTGGTTCTTGTTAGCACTTCGACCTCTTCATTGAAGAACTTCTATCAATACCTAGGTTTATTCTTCTATGCGAAGGTCTCTGTACACTACATAATCAAGTCATCTCTCAGTCATCTTCTCAATAATTGTTAGATTAATCTTTTGTATTACCTCGGCAGAGAGTCTTTCCTCCATCTCTTCAATAATTTTTTTGCTCTTTTTCAGTTTTCAGCATTCTTTTTAAAAAATGGAGACCCAAGCCAGATAAGTGCACTGAAGTTGAGATTCTGTAATGCACATACAGATATCTCTTACCTTCTTTTACTATCTGGCCTTCTGCACCATGGCTGAGGATAATATGGAAGAGTGGCAAGCATTCACAGTGAATGGAGGAAGGGCTTCTGAAGTGCATTTTCTTTTTTCCACCTCTTAGCCCAGGAAGGAAGAACTACTGTGGTGATACATTCTCTTGCATGAAGATCTCTTATAACCATATGGGTTGTTACTCTTTCTCCTAATGAGGTTAAAACGTCAAAATATTTATGTGTAATCAAGGCTATAAGTTTCTAAAGGTGAAGAAGGGTCTGCTCATTGAGCACACCCTCATCAGATGGCTGGCACTTTCATAAACTACTTATTTTAGTAAACAGACAGGTTATATCTGCTCTGTGCTCCCACCTTTATTAAGCCTGCCAGTTATCTCACATTAGGACCCCAGTGTGTGCAGCACAAACACAGTCTGAATCTAGCCTTATTGACACCAAGTTAAACAATAATATTTTGAAAGTATCATTCTGGAGAACTGATCTGGTGCATCATAAGAGTCCTTATTAGAGAGAGAACAATCCCTGATTTGACCACAGGAGTAGAAATGCCTTGCGATCTGCTACCCCTTTTGACCAGCAATTACGTCCCTGAGAAAACTATTGTTAAACAGTAAAGGTATGCTTGTACTGTTGCTGACATGTCTGGTGTGGAAGTGATTTTAGCAGGTGAATAACCTAGAATGGCTTCCCTACCGTGTCCATTACAGCATCTTTGAACTTTCTTTTTCTATATAGCTAACTGAATGACCTACTTCTTTGATCTAAAATTAGTATGAGTAGTTCCATTTTTAAAATGTTTCCAAGTACATCCACTTTTGCACCCCTGCTGCTTGCTTTCATTATACAATAAGGATCATTGTTTCTCCCTCTAGCAAAGAAGTTACAGGATTTTAAATTATTTTCCTGTACATTGATCCAGAGGGAGAATGCCAACAGTTTGTAAGGGGTTTAAGAGCACAAGTTTCCCTGACTTTTCAAATTGTATTCGTACACTTAAGAGTCCCACTATGCAGATGAGAGACCAGAATTTAATTTTTGTAGTTCTTGTTTGTCAGCATACATTTCATAGTGGTACGTGGGAAAACTCAGGGGGGATTCACAAATTGCAAAAAAGTTATTTGGCTCTCTAAGGAAGCCTGTGTGAGACATTGCTTTCAGCAACATCAAAATGTAACTGCACATACCAGACTTCTTCATTCATGCTGCCAAAGGAATAATAGGATTACTCTGCTTTGTTTTGCTTTTTCACCCTGGCATTAAATGAGCTGAAATTTGATGTGGGAGTCTCTGTAAAATAAGGTCAGTTGAAAAAGAGTTCATTGTACTTTTATTCTTATTCTTCCTAGGTGTTCACAGACAAGTTCAGGTTTATCCAGAGAACCATGGCAGAAGGTGGATTTGATCCTTGTGAATGCATTTGCTCACATGAACATGCAATGAGAAGACTGATTAATCTGGTAAGGATAACACGTGAATATTTGGAAGGGTGGTTATTCAGACATTACTTCAGCACTTGCACACTTGCAGTTACTGATGCTTTTGATTTTGCTTATTCAGTTGCATGTACAGCTAGAATTTCTGTATCTGACTTTCTGATGAGCATTTGAATACTTAATAAAGATGATAGCTTTCTCTTTATTTCCTAGGGCTGCATTTTTACAGCATTGGCATTGCTTCTATTGAAATGCTTCTCTGTAACCCTTTTTTAGCCTGCAAAAAAACAAAGAAACTATCCTGCAGACTCTTTGAGTTCAGAGTGATACTACACACATGAAATTCTACCTGCTCATGTGGCAAGATAACAGTCTATATTTTTTTAAACTAAGCTTTAAAAAAATACTGAATTTGAGAATCTAGTGATTTTGAGTTCTGAGTTTTGTTTGATGTACTTCCCCTTGTTGATTTTCATAAATTTGTTTTTATCCCATTTTCTTTGTTAGGGTCTAAATTAATTTCCTTTTAAGTTACTGAGTATACCGGCTGCTTAAGACAGTATGTGTGAAGAGCATCCTCTCTAGGATCAGACCCTTTTTCAAGGGGTTTCATATCAGTGTTTTAGAAAGGTTCTCAGGAAAATGTGGCCTCCACTAGCCTATGATGAGAGTAGGAATAATGTGCAATCCCAAACCATTTATGTCTGGGAATAAGGAATCAATTCCCGTGCTTGCCCTTAAAATAAAACCATTTCCACTTGCATACATCTAAGGAAGAACAAACTTGCTTAAAACAGCATTTTGCAAGAAGTATATATAGCTTGTTCTTGCAAATGTGTGGGTTTCATTGATATGGCCCTGCTTCACCCTGAAGACAAAATTTTGAGTGTCCACATTCTCTTGACCTTGGAGTGCATCATTATACTGTCTCATTTGGACTACCAGGGGAAGAACCTAAAGCCAGGCAGAAGCTGTACCTGTGCTCTCGGGGAGCCCTGATGACCCCATTTTTCAGAATTATGCTGCTCAGAGTAAGCAGAGCTCACCATGGATGTCCATAATGCAGCAGTGTGGAACCCATGCCATGATCTTCTCTCATTGTGCCTCTGGGCCCCCACACCAAGAATGCCTCCTTAAAAACAAATATAGACCACACTGGGAGCCCCAGCAGTGCTGAAACAAAACAAAACAAAAACAAAAAAAAAAACAAAACAAAACAAACAAAAAACCAACAAAACGAAAAAACAAAAAAAACCACAACCAAACAATAAAACAGGCTCTGTCAGTGGAAGGGCTACATCAATGGCTGCAGCAGAAGGCAGAATGATCCCCACAAGGACAAGATGAAATGACAAGCACTTGTCTCATAGACCATGGAAACCCTTGTGCTATGCATCAAAACTGGGGTTGCCAAACAGCCCAAAAATCTGTGTAGTGGCCAGCTGCGCTGAAGTCCAAAATGATACCAGATAAATAGAGCATGTCCGTATAGCCAATCGCATGTGCTTTATGGGTCTGACAGCATTTCCCTTTGGTAGCTCCCAAGTATGGTGCAGCCAGTGCTTGCCTGAGTCTCATAAGTCATTAGAGGTTGGCTCGCTTTCATATCTCATTACTGAAAGGCAACAGACTTATTCTGGGGATGTAGGTGCACGGACTGAAAGGGATATGTGCCTGTTTGCTGGTGTAGGCAGAATCGTTCAGTCTGGAAGGAACTTCAGGAGGTCATCTAGGCCGCCCTCCTGATCAAAGCAGGGTCAATAGTGAATTCAGACCAGATCATTCAGGACTTTTATTCCATCTGAGTCTTGAAAACCTTCAAGGATAGCAATTCAACAGCCTCTTGGGGCAACCTGCTCCAATGTTTGACAGTCCTTGTGGTGAAGAATTTTTTTGCCATCCACTGTTTTAGTTTAACGTATCATACCCTCGGCTGTACACCACTATGAAGAGCTTATCTTTGTCCTCTCAGTAACCTCCTTGTAGCCTCCTACTGGGGGCTGCAGTTAGATTCACCCAAAATGGTCTCTTCTCCAGGCTGAATGAGCCCAGCTCTCTCAGCCTCCCCTCACAAGGGAAGTGGTGACCCTCTGCTGAATTCACTTTGGTCTATAAACATGTCATGTATAGGGGAGCCCAAGACTGGATGCAGTATTCCAGATGCAGGCTTAAAGTGCTGAGTAAAGGGAAGCAATTGCATCTCTCAGTCTAGTTATGCAGTTCTGAAAGATCAATGCTGTTGGCACAGTGTTGTGTCAACAAGTATGAGGCTTCTGTGGAGAACAGTTGTCTCTTTTCTGTCGAGTCTATGCCAGGGCCCAGCCATACTAGCTTGTGCTTCCCAATTAGGGACCCAATTTCAAAATACTCTTACCTGTCCCAGGTGCTTGCATGACTTCTGGAACAGTGAGACCAGAGGATGTTGCTTAGCAGTGGCTGACCCTGACAACCTGCTCTTTGCCAATGGTTTATGTGGGGGAATAGTAAATATGTTTTGTCTTGGCCAAATAATTCATTTGGCCCCTTCTGAAGAGAAATAACATGTCTTGCCCGTTGAATGGTAGATTAGTTCTGTAGTTCCCCTTTCCTCCATATGGACACTTACGGGAACACTGGGACCTGTTCTGTCCCAAGAAGGGTTTTTTGTCTTTTTCTCATCATGAGATATGTGCCATGGGCATCACTTGTCTTGACTCTAGATCTTGTGGCCTCTGGACACATGCTAAGGTGGTGACAGAGGAAGCCCCAGGACCAAGCTTCAGGAAGTTGGGAGGGAGGAAGGAGGATGGGTGTTTGCTGCTCTTTCCTCTGAGGCTTGTCAGATACAAATCTGAAGCAGTATGGTCCAGACGTCTGCCTCCAGTTCTGCATTTCTCACCTTTTCCTTTTTTTGCTGGAAGATACCAATAAACAATGGCACAAGTCAGCCAGTGCTCTTTTGCTGTGACTGGAGGGTTCTAGGTAGAGGTGAGTTGTGTCCAGAGTTAGAAGTCCCACAAAGGTCTGTGAGATTTTGTTCCTGGGCTGCCCCATGCAGAATAAGGTGGGTGCAAATGGATGATCGGGAGGCACACTAGTTCCTGTGCTGTGAATGTAAACAGAGCAAATCACAGGTGCCACCCTCAGTGGAGCGGTCACCAAGGCCAATCTAACAGTGTTCCTGTGTAGCTGCAGGAATGGAGTTTATTGCTCAAGGTTCAGCTTCCAAAAAGATCGAATGAATCAGCATTTGAAACTGTGAGGAGTAATGGGAAATGCCAGATTTCATCTATCGTAAAAGGAAAAACAGCTGCTGCTAAATATTTATAAGAGCAAATCACTAGCTGGGATAATTCAGCAGTATCTAGAAAGGGAAAGTCTCAGAACTCTGTCAGCAGCCAGAGAATCATCCTCAAGTGACCTGTTGCATGATTTAGCAGACTTGCTAAATCTTCATTGTTATATCTGTAACTTTTACGCTTCAGTAAGAGTTGGCTTTCTAAGCTTCTGTTTTGTCACTCAATTGTACACAGTGTGAGCAAACAGGAATTTTACTATTTGTTTTAAAAGGAACCCTTGGACATTGTTTTTCAAGGTTGCTGAACTCCACAAGTTTCAAAGGAGACTGGGGGCACCAAAACCTTTGTTCCAAAGCCACTGGGATACAAGAAAGCTAGGCTATCTGTAGTTTTTCAGCATGGAAAAAAATGGGAGAAAATCCAGACATGCTGTATACCCAGAATGGTTCCCTACTACTGTGTACTAAATTGCTGATTCTTGCTGATAGGTATAAAACAAATGAGAGCACATTGGAATGGTGTTATAGTTGCAAGTGCTTGTCAGGACTCAACAGGTGGCTGTAATTATCTCTAGACCAAGCACTGTAAACCCAGAAGTTCAGAGTTGAGATCAAATTTACCAGAACAACAGTGTAGTTATGAGAGATGCTCGTGTGTGGAAATGTAGTTTTAGAATTCTTCAATGCAGTAATGACATTGTGCAAAAAAATAACATAACTGATGTAAAGACATTAATAACTTGCATTTGGGTTAAAGTAAAGTAAGACTGATTTGTTTATACCTGCATAGAACAACGCTGATAAGAATTAAGGTTTCTGCCGATGAAGAAGTCATGATGGATTCAGTGATGGCTATTACACGTAGAGTTAAAAGATGCATATTCAAATACACAGGATTTCCGTTAGAGTTAACTGTATGGAAAATTTCAATGACGATGTTATGCCAAGGCCAGCAGGAGGTCAGAAAGTCTGTTTACAACCTGCAGTTCCCATTTTAATTCCCAAAGTGTGACTTTTAGTTTCTAAGGTAATTGGCGTGTTTACTTTGAAATTGTTATGAAATGTATTTGGTATTCCAAGTACAACAATTTGTGGATGTTATATTTTTATGGATAGCATATAGTTTAAATGCTACTTTAAATGTTCAGTTCATCTTGTCATTACAATTAATGCTTATACAATGAAAAGGCTTTGTTATTGTCATTTAAACTCTTCTTCTCTGCTACTAGCAACGCCAAAGAAAATTATGAACAAGCAAGCTGTTTGTTTTTAAAAAGCCTAACTTTTGTTAAGCTATATGGCTTGATTATTTTTCTATCCCTCTTTTTACTTGACTAAGCGGGGTTCTGTTTTGTTTCCTTTTCTTCTTAATTCATAATACCATGAAGGTTTTATAGACAATGGATTTTATATCTCTGATGCACATAACATTTTAAAAGATTTTTTGCTGCTTATTAGGTTAACTGGAAGATGCTGCTCATACACACAGTTCTTATATACATGTACGTAAGTGGCATTGAGTTATCTTTTGTTAAATGTTCTATAATTTTTCCTGAAGTGGATTTTTCAGGGTTTGCATTGGTGTTTTGCACATAATAAACTTCTGTAGCATGGCCACCCTAAATAATAAGCAAATATTATGATTTCCAAGTATTCCTAGCAAACAGCAGAAATCTAAAGTCTTTGGCTGTGACTTCATAAATATCATTTCCAGCATGTAATACCCAGGGCACCGTGTTACGATTTGGAGTTGTTGTATAACAATTTGACGATTGTATGTTGGGCTCACTATTTACTGTATGGATATAACAGATAATTGGGAACTCCCATAAAAGGAAGTTAGCATAGAAGAAAATTATCTCTGCAGATACATAGGAGTTGTTAAGAGACAATGACAGATCTGTTAGCTTGTATGACTTTATCTCCTGTTCAGTCTCCTGCATCTACAAAACTTATTTTGACAAGAAGAACCAAAGTTCAAGAATGAAGAACAACAAACAATATCGAGTACTTTAATGGGGGGACTCTGTCAGACAAGGGGCTGGTTGTTTGAAAGAGTCGCGGTGAAGGACATTCTGTGGTATCCAGAGGAAATGATTCCTGCCTTAGTTGTGGCACATGATAGCAAGTCTTTGGATAAGAATGTTATATTTAAATCTTTGTATTTCCCTTTTCTTTATTTCTCTTGCAAAATAAAAATCTGGTCACACTATGTAACTCCTCCAGACTTTCATTGCTCTCTGAGTAAGCATGTGTGATCCAGGATCCCAAGGCTTAGTTCAAGTGTGAAAACTAGACTAAAAGCACAGGGTGGGGGGGATAATCATGCAGAGAGCATCTTTCGTGAAGCCCAAGACCTGTGTATGACTACTTAAAGTGGCCAGAAATGTCAAAGTGAGCCAGTAGCACGTAACTTCGTATGATGTAAAGGTCCTTTTTTTTTCTCTGATACAGTATTATTTGCTTTACAGAAACAACGACTTCAGAATTCTCTCGTACTGGGTTCTACAAAAATGAGCAAAATGTTCTTTTCCCAAAGCATTTCTAATTCTGTGATACAAAAGTACCCATTTTGATGAACAGGCAGCAGTACTACTGCTGAGATTTGATGGCCTTACAGACCTCTGTGGGAATTACAACCTTGTGCTATGTTCTTCTGTAGCTAATTGCAAAGTAATGGCCCATGTCTAGTTACGTTGCTATACCAGAAGGCTTGCATGTCTCAAAAACTCTGGGGAATATAAAGCAAACGATTTTTTTAATCTGTCTTATATTTTGAGGTGTCATTGGATTTTTATAACAAAAAGATGCAAATTTTCAAGCTATTTAAAAAAAAATTGGTTCAAACACTCTTCTGTCAACCAAATTTCCACATAATTCTCTTGGCCAGGTCATTTTAGTCTTCTTATTATAAACGGGCATAGTCTGAAATAGTATCCAACATAGCCATGAATCTTGGCTGAGTGAGACCTTGTGCAAACAGCACAGAATAAACATAGATGACTAAAATAGATCTGCGTTGTTTGCTGCAAATGGTTGAAAAGCTCTCAAGATGTCAGCATGGCTAAGCCCAACTTAAATAGTCCCTTAGGCATCCAGTAAAAATGAGTTACCCTACTGATGTGGTCTTCTATTGAAAGCGGAGCAGAACTACACTGAATAAATTTGTGATAATTTAAGGTGACCTTCTAAACATGGAGGTTGCCCTGGAGACTTGTTACACATGTTCCATGGCATTTGCTTTCTAAATTCTTTTTTTAATAGCAGTTGCTACTGCTTCTAGCCTGTTGCCCTTCTTAGCCAAGCAGACAGAGAGCAGGAAATCACATTTTGGTCTCACTATCCCCTTTTCTTCCAGACCTGTGCCTTCAGTTCCCGGTTTATTGGAGTCCAGGGTGGTTCAGAAAGGACCCTTCCCAAGAGCTGACCATTAGGTGCTCATTAGGTCAAAGAAGAAGCTATCATCCTTCTGAGATGCAGGAGAGACCTGATGCACCTCCTAAGGCACTGGGCCAAAAGAATAAAATGCAAGGGTAGAGCAGCAGGATGCTAGCCGGTCCTGAGCACGCTTTGCTCCACTGATTTCACTGGGTGGGTGCTCAAGATGTTGGCTCTGCACAGCTTAAAGTCCCAAAACAAAAATCATGCACTGCTAATGGTCTGTAAACTAAAAACTAATTCTAGATCAAGCAATACAAATGAAGGCTATTATTCTAGCCAGGTGAGTGTTTTAAAAAAAAAAATAAAAGCCATGAAAAATGGTGTCCACTCAGGTCACTATGGGTCTCTAAGTCCCATAGAGACCATTTTTGCCTAGAAGGGGTCAGGTTTCAGGACTTAACTGAGAGTTGAAGGTGCCTGTCATTCTTTGCATTTCTCATTCCTGTTTTGTAGCATGATGGAAGCTGCTGCTTTTTAATCAGTGTTTTTAACCGCATACATATATATATATGTATATTACATATAAATATATTTATATATTTATAAAAATATAATGTCTCAGTCACCCGTCATGGCTGTCTCAAAATAAAGCTTGCGTGGTGTGACAGTATTACAAGCAGGGTGGATGATAATTCATTGAAAACTCTGACAGCTTGATATTCCAGCAGTAGTTCATAGATACAACCTGTGTTATGGATGGTGGAACTGGGTTTGATGATCAGAGCTGGGTTATAGTCATCTCATTTGAGGAACAAGGAGAAGATTGTGCTTTGTATCTCAGGCCACATGTGGATGTAATCAACACAGCAAACTGTACTTACCTCGTAGAACTCCTAGTTTTAAGCCTTTGTCCTGAAGGCTGTCTACATGGGAGCACCCTTTTCATTTGCTAGTATGCATCATTTTGCAGAAGATACTCAACTGGTCAAAAAACAAACGTATTCTGTATTTGTATATTAGACACAAGTTTGCTAATAACCTCTTGGGAATCTGTTTAGGTTGTTCATGAATGTTTTCAAAGGTTTCTGTAGTAATACTGTTCAGTTATTTCTATCTTATCCATTTGTTGTCTAGTATTTCATGTAGTCAGAGGCACTGTGAGCTCCTTATGCTGATCCAGACTTTCACACAGCTTTATCTTCTTTTGCCTGACTCTCCCTTTCTGCTAATTCATTCTGCTTCATATTCACCAAGAGTAGGATGTCAGTCATATCCCAGGTCCTCAAGGCCAGCAAAATTATAAAATGAGGTACCAATAAAAGTTACACAACCAGGGGAAAATAAGGCAAGAATTGGAAAGGTGGATCTATGTGACACCAAGCTGAAAGAGCAATCCCAGAAGAAATTAGAAAGTAAAGAGAGGAACAAGTTCTTGGCCAAATCAGGGCTCCTGTTCATACAGTGGTCACTCATACTTACCTGCTACATCTTTCTCTGTAAAATTTCACATCTTTCAGTATGAGAGTTAGTGTAATGTTCTCCCTCTGTCATAACTGGCTGGTGGTTGTGAAACCAGACATCCTCCTCTCTCTTTTGCTGTGGGAGAGAAAATTGTCACTTCACAGGACCAAACTCCATATTTTTGTAGCACGCTATTATTCTGTCCTGGTATGAGCAAGCACTAATTTTATCTTAATTTTGCACTTGCTCATACAAAATGTGGGAGTGAGGAAGGCAGTGTTCACCTTTTCCTTTCTTGTTCCTCTAAGAGAAGCTAATGTAGTTTAAGAGACAATTTAATACTATCCATATGCCCTTCTTTTCCCCTTTTTTTCCACTTATTTCTCTTGGCCAGCTTGTAGCAGGATAATGTATGTAGGAGTCATTTTTTTGCATCTTTTAAGTCTGAACTCTGTGGATGCTACAATTCAATTTGCAACTTGTCTTGTATTCAGGACTGTCCTATCGTACCACAGCAATTTATCTATCATGTTGTTTACTAAATCACTTATATACTTTGGACAGTTGTGGCTGCCAACAGAGTTTAAACAGTGATTTCATTACCCAGAAGCATCAGAACGCAATCAGAAGTACGCCATGGGGTTGTCATCTTCTTCCATGGCTGGGGAGAAAAGGCAGAGCTTACAACTGGTCTGAATTGCAAAAAAGTATTTTCACAAGGGGTGATATTTTGCCCTTGTTATCGCACAAAATTTTCTATCAACAGTCCTTATGGTTCCATTTTAAATTTACTTTTATTCATGGGATAAATGACCACATGAAGTTAGTTGTTTGTCCTTGCTTCACTACTTATCTGTCCTTTTCTTTTTCTTGCCACCTCTATCTGTTTCTGCTCTCTTATCTTGGTACCTGATTTGTCTGTTTCTTTCACGCATTACTCTGGGCTTTCTTCCACCACAATCTTTTGTATGGAAATCTTTTCATGACCTAGCTCATCAACTTGCCAATTTTTCAGTCATGTCTTTTCTGAGGACTTAATTCTGATTTGAGCTGTCTCAAAAGTTACTGTAAAAGGCAATTATTTCAATTATCCCTACCTAAAGAATTTATTTTCAGCTCATCTGCCACTGACACTAGACTTCATTGATTATTGCTTTGTGTTCCTGCCACTAGTCTTGTTCCTCTTGTTTAGTTACCTCTTTATTACACTGTTTCAAGAGTTGGAAGGTGCTTTTGGACAGGGATTATGCCATTATTTCTTCTGGAAAATGACAAACTTGTGAGCTGTGTGATCCTCAGTATCTTCCTGGTATTTGTCAAGCACTGTATGCTTTGTCTTTTTTTTTCTTTTTTTTAACTCTAGTAATATAGTTAACACTTAAAAAGTTTTCCCATTCCAATTCATACTGGATAGGATCTCTTAATCTTCTGTTGTCAATTTTAATGAAAAACACAATTTGTCTGAGCAGAAATTTCAGGACCAGTCCCAGGGTTTGTGAGAATCAGGGGTAGCAAATTCTGAAAGCTCAGCTGACAAGGAAGCGAGGGAGTTGACACAAGAAGTTGTTACTGGGAAGGTAGGCAAATGTCTGAGTCCTCCACAGTAGCTATCTGTGATGAGTGGGAAATGCAGAGTAGCCGAACTTCTGTCATGGGAAGACTGAAACGATCCCAGTGGCTGAGGTCGCTGTATTGGAAAAACAAGTTCTCTGTTCAGCTAGACCAAGCCAGTTCACTGAGCTCACTATTTCACTTGTACTTAAGTGATTTTGTGGAGCAGCTAGCATGCAGTAAAAGTTCACACCCTGCTTTCACCACACAGCGGCATGTTTGTCTGTTCGTGTGTTAGGTCTGCATGGGAAAAAATAGAGACTTTGCTTAATACAGTGACTTCACATAAAAGTTTCCAGAGGCCAATAGTGGGGCCCCTTTACTGTGACTGTTCATGTTTTGGTCGCAGCTGGGGACTGGAATAGGAGGTGGCTCTCATTGACAAAACTTGTGCAGACTCTTGTTAGAACATGGTAGGAGGAGCAGCAGGAGCCAGTCGGTTTTCAGGTGTGCTTGATGGGTAGGTGCTGGTGACCCACAGGATGATAGGTTAAAACCATACTTTATATATTTTGTCAAAGGATCAGTATCTAAACACTGCTGTGTTAGTGCAATCTGAGGCTACTAACTCTATCTTCTGAACAACAAAAAAGAAAAGCTATTTCAAATGTGAACTGGGAGCCATTTTGAATGTGCTCTTTTTTTTTTTTTTGTTCAATGCAAAATTTGAATGTCATGGGGAAAGACTGAGGAAAGGCCCTTTTCTCTCTTACCAATAAAAGCACCTCAGTTTCTTTTTTTTTTTCTTGGCATTTTGTCAGGTTTACATTCAAGATATATCAGTAAGTGGACACTGATATACTGTAATTCAGCCACTGGTGCCTCCCAGTTCCAAAATGTGCCCCCTTATGAGGGGCTTCGTATAAACCAGATACTTATTTTGACCAAGAGTTCTTGTGGTGTGTGGATTATTAATTTAAATTATTTTAAACTGTTCAATATTTTAAATGTACTTTGAAGGAATTGAAGTTCACAGTTGTATTTTAGATAATGTGCATACATTTGTAATTAGTATTTATACTGCCTGCAAGTCTGCACTGCACTAAAACTAACAAATATGGAGCTTTTTTAGTTTTCATTCTGTTTACAGTTTGTGCTTACTTCATTTTGGATAGTAAGCAATAAATTAGTTCATTTTTTGGCTCATATGCACTAAGACGTTTACTGTATTCAGATGACAAACTGCACAGAGAATGTTTAAAATTCAGATATAAAACTCTTCATTTAAATGGAAGAAAATAATATTTTCTATACATATTTAGTTTTGTAACATTTGTCACTCTTTCTTCTTTTGTTGAGTAAGCCCTGATGTTTAACTCACCTAATTTCTGTATTCTTTTTAAGGGCCTGACCCAAAATATACTGAAAAATATGAAAAGTCTGTTACTAACTTTAGTGGGTGTCAGGCCAAGCAATCAGCTACCCGTCGTTCACTAAATTCATGTTTTCAAAAACACTAGGATCTCTGAAATATGAATAAAACCAAAACCACCAATATATATCAATAATATTTGATGCCTTTGAGTACATAACAGTTAACATATCCTAAGAACCACTTTTCTATTCAGATTTTTCTCATTGGCTCTGTAGCGCTCCCACTCTAGCAGTCCTGTGAGCAACTTACAATCAAGCGTCACCACTAAAATTGTCTGAGCAACTGCTTACCTGTAACAGTGGAGTGTATTTGAAAAGTCTTTTTGTGGGTTTTGCTGAGAAGAAGGAAAGTCTGGTTTAACTTTTACTATTATTGCACAAACTTTCATCCAAACTCCTACTCCACGTCAGAATAGAAAACCTGAGTACAAAGGATGGTTTATTTCTAGTCCCTGATAATTGCTCTTTTTTCAATTATCTGACAATTGAAATGTCTCGCATTCGATTTTTTTGTGGCAGTTGCTATGTCCCTTAAGGGTGCGGTTATCAGGAAGGAGAGCTAATTGGTAGGCGAAGGATCCGTCTTGTTTCAGCGAAAGGTATTACCTTTCCCAACTATTCATCTTACGTAAGTTTTTCATGCATGTGCCAGAATCTGTTCTCATCTTCTGACTAATTTAGTCACCGTAAAGGATCAGATTTGTACTGGGTTACAGAGTTACAACCTGCTTCACCTGAGTGAATTGAGAAAAGCCTGTTTTTACTGCTGCTCCTTTTCAGTCATCTGTCGTGTTTCATCACGGGAGAACACACAGCCTGTCACGGAGTTGCTGAAGACAAATTTGTTAGCTGGTATACGGAGCTCTCCTACAGCTTGTGCTAGTAGGATGGTGAGGTTTTACATGCGCTTGTAGTCAGGAGGGGAAGGGAGCATGAGGAGATATTCGAGTGTGTTTTTACCTTGTCATCTATGGCTTCTTCAAGCCTAACTGACTCTGGGTAGTGGTCCTGTGCTATCACATCTTCTCCAGCACAAGTGGTTTTTGTAAGAAATTTTGGAATTAGCTGGAATAGTTAACTTTCCAAGAAATATTTTTATTGCTGGATGTGAATGCAGCAGAGGCTATGCAGTGTCATTTTTTCAGCTGGGATCTTTAAATCTGCATGATTATATGATTATGTGTTGTCTTCAATTTAGAGGAATTTTATATGAATTATAAAAATGCATTTTTTTCATATCTCCTCATGTAACTATTTCACATAATAAATTGAGGTTTCTAAACCTACCTTGTACAGTTAGTTTCTCAATCACCATGGAAAAAATGGAATATTTGTTGTCCCAGCCCTTTGGAAAGCACAGCCCCATTATCAGACAAAGTACAGACGACTACCTTGTAAAGGTTCCTGTGTACATTGTTCCTCCATACATAAGCAAACTTTTCTCGTATTGGCAGGATATTATCTAATCTAAGAGCATTTTTTCAGCAGAGATCTGTAGAGCAATTCCTAATGGTATTTCTCTTAAGACTGCTCACTTACTGAAATATTTATGTCATTGGTGTTTCCAGTAGCACTCATCGTTATAGGGTCTTGGAGCCTAGGGTCCTGTCTTTTGAGAAGCCACCGAGGGTACCCATGGGATAAAACTCTGCGTCTTACAGGCAGCAAGCCTATGAGCAACATTCCGACATCAGACAGCACCCTCTGGGCACACAAAATCTCAGGGCTGTGATACTTCTGGTGTCTTGGTGAGGTGGCCTACCACATCAGCAGGCATTTCCAGGCAGCGTATGCCTTTTCAGGCAGAAATGGTCAAAATACCCATGTGACTGTGATCACACCATGCTTTGAGTGCCCCTAAGACTGCTCTTGAAGAAAGGCATAGCTATAGCCAGAACGTCTTTCTGTTCTTGTTGAGTAAGGTTTTCTGGTGGTTAACCTACTGACGCCAGTTGAAGCTGGCACTCCATCCTTTTTTTGTGGTAGCGGTGGAGGCCCGTCTGATAGGCAGCTGAAGGAACAGGATTGTTAACGGCAATAAAAAGCGCAGGCACCGTTTTTGAGATGGCTTCTATAGAAACATTAATGGCATGTTTTTAAGAAGTTGTGTTTGGGCAGGGTGTAACACTTGGGAAGGGATTTGCTAGAGTGTGCTGAATTGTGGCTAGAGAACCCCAAGGCAGTGTTGCCTGTCTGGGCAAATGAGACAAGGCAACCTGAGTGTTAGCCGTTCTGGGGACAGGGGAGAGACAGGTAGATGTTGTATGCTTGTTGGCCTGTATTATGTTTCTGATCATATACCTATTACCTGTTCTAATTCTGAGCATTATTCTGCGTTGAAGAATACCTGCAAACTGCATTTTACAGATTAGGGATTATAAATTAAGGCCCTTCCAGGATTAAACCCATATAATAGCAGAAGATGATTATGTTGCTGATCTCTTTAAAATGTGGGCATAGCAATATCCAGTGTTCTCAGTTCAGAAATTCCTCGGTGTCAGATATTACAGTTTGGTACTATCTGCTAATGTAAAACCTCCCCTTTGAGAAGGACTTCCAAAGGTTAAAAATAAAATGAGATTTTATTTTTATGTAAGGAGGCCAAGAAGTATGCATACTTTGATAGCATTTTTTTAATAAGGTGAGTAGAAGTCTTTTGCTTGAATTTCACCTGCTGTTGTTTTTAACTATGGAAGTAGCTGAAAGATGAAACCCAGCCTTCCCAGTACTTCCTAAGGAACTTCATGGTAGTCTCAGTAAATTTACTAGCAGATCTTAATATATTAATCAAAGAATGAGTGTGATCAATATCTAATTACAATTTTTTTTTTCTTTCTCAAATGTGCCTGTCATTGAAGTACATTATGATTAAAGGAGTTTGAAGTTTTCCAAGTGTCTTCCTCCTGCAGTTGCTCAGCTGTTTCCTTGGTGTGCTCTGTATAATATTATGACTACATACAGCAAATCAGTCATGCCAATACAAGGGGAAATTGGGTCTGTAGAAATTATTCACATATTTCTTTCATAAGGAACATCTTTTCTATTTTACATTTGTGTATTTACATTGATACTAAATAGATTAGCCTGTTGTGACAAGGAGTACTGGGATTTGTGACACTACTATGCCATAAAACCTGTCAAAAAGCAAATCTCGGTTCTAACCAAGGCATCACAGCAATTCTGTAATTTTACAACTTTTATTGTTAATCAATGTAGTTTACCTAAGAAGAGAATAGAACATATTTCCATAATACAGCAGATTAAATCCCATCCATCTAACCTCTCCTCATAAAGAATGTGATATTCATCTGTCTTTATTGACTCTGTCATCTGTAAAATAGTTATACTGATAGACAGGTTGTCCAGTGTTGACTTTTCTTGCAGTGAGCAAGCTTATCTAGTCTGTAAATGCAAACAATCATTACAGTTCTGCATGGTAAAAGTTTTAATTTTTATCAGTAAGCAGGAAAAACAGTAAAATACAAATTAAAATCTGTTTTTAAAAGAAGATCTTAGGTGGAAAAAATAGTAATTGATAAGTTTAAATGTGAAACTTTAATTCTGCATCTCTGTACATAACTGTTATCACAGTTTGATCATTTATTGTTAGGTAATCACAGAGTATTTCAATGGTACTTGGTTCAGATAATAGTAGTAACACCTATCCATTTCAAATCCCAAATGTGTATGTGTATGGAGAGTATATCTGTACCTATATTGCTATAGATTTCTAACTTGAATTTTAAAAGGCATTCAGTGGCTGCAACCTGTGTGGAAGCAATAACACTTCAATCAGGTGACTTAAAGTTATTAGGTAAATAGTGTTCAGAAACTACCTCAATGCCTGGGATTCTTCACATACTATAAGCCATGTTATGCAGTAAAAGATCGGTTACAATCTCCCTTATCTTGAACTTGCACTCTGATATTATACTGAATCACAATTTCAGTACAAGCTGACTAAGTCTCATTGCTAACTGTCATGCCTTTCTTTTTCTCTGTTCCAGCTGAGACAATCACAGTCGTACTGCACAGACACAGAATGCCTTCAGGAATGTGAGTAACTATTGAGATCAGTTGCATGGAAGTAAAATAAACAGTCATAATTGAAATACAGTCTGACTGTTCTTTGAAATGCAGCAGTTGATTTCCTGATAATAGGAACATATTAAATGAAATCAAATACTGCAGTACTGAAATCATTATGTGGGGGAGGTAATTTCTGCGAATCTGTGATTCAGATTAATGCTTATATATTTGAAGCATTGTATGGGAGGGGAGATGGTGAGCAAGCTGGAGGTATCAGTACACCAGCAAAACCATTGAACAAGCCCCAGGCACTGTTGAATCTTACCACTAGCTTGCACGTAAGATCCAAGTTTAATTTTTGCCCTAAAGAGGGAATTTGGAGGGGGGCATTATTTTTCCTCCTTACTGTCATGGCGACCTAACCAGTAAGGCCTGGATATTCAGCTAAGGCAGCTCTGGCTGATAAGCTGACATACACCTCAACTGCATTTCTGTTTGACTTGGTGGCTGTCTAGTTAATGAAGCAGAGTACTGATGTGTACACTTCCTTGAAATTTGCTGTGAAACACATCAAAAAAACCCTCCCAAACAATGAGCATTACTGGGATAGTCAAACGTTACCAGCTTCTGCAGGGAAGTATAGCTGTGCAGAAGTTACACGGTAATGTGAGCTTGCCCTGAGGCGCTCTGTTTACACTGTTCATAGTCTACAGGGAACATTGCCAAATGCTTATAAATAAAAATGAAGTGGATCTGTTTTTCCTATATTGCTTTACCAATTGAGCATATGAACTCACTCGATTAGCCTGCATCAGGACTACTGTAAGGCTCCCAGGGAGCACCTGAGCAGTGCTCCTGGAAGTAGGAGCTGCTGGTGCTCTTCTACAAGAGGTGCTTGTGTCTTCTACAGGTCTGGGAGCAGCGCAGTCAAGGTTTCTAGGATCCTGGAGAGAGTGCATGCCTTCATTCACTCTCATGTTCCTCCTTCTTCACTCCCCAGTAAATCCTGTTTAGAGATGGGCATCTAGCTTGTACTTGCACTGTGTCCTCCCAGTGTGAAACACTCCCAGATTCATTGCCATGATGGGCTGAAGGGGAAAGGCTTTCCCAGATACCCCCTGAAAAAAGTGGGAAGCACATCTGCCATAATGGTGCTGCTGGC
The DNA here is from genome assembly GCA_013399115.1 of Anseranas semipalmata. Taxonomy (NCBI): domain Eukaryota; kingdom Metazoa; phylum Chordata; class Aves; order Anseriformes; family Anseranatidae; genus Anseranas; species Anseranas semipalmata. The sequence goes on along the minus strand of VXAA01003997.1, from coordinate 344,102 downwards.
TTTACTTTTTCCTTATGGGCTTTCCAGCTGTATATCTGAGACCTCCAGCACCCCTTCTCTCCCCACTGCACCTGTCCTAGACCTTAGTCTCCTAGACCTTAGATTTCTGTGTCTAGTTTTTTCATGAATCTCAAGTTTTTCTTTAATCTAGGAGAGGAAATCATCAGTATTTATGAATCTCTTAGGCTAAAGTCTGTATAAATGAGTAAGTCCTGTTAGGCATGAGCACAAAGCTTGTGGGATAGCTTTCATGCTACCAAGTCATAGTACAGTGGAGATGTGAACAGTTTGTTGCAAATAGTTTTCCATCCTGAAAGTGATCCATGCAATAACTGTCTGTGCAGATGCAAGCAATTTGGCAGCAATTGTTTCAAACCAGTGGTTTATTTCAAAAACCAAAGCAAAAATTATAGAGAAATTCCACTCCTATGTTATTATATTGCCTTAAATTTAGTTCCAGCAAAGGTATTTTTTCTGCTGATGCAATGACAGCGACTGCCTATTTGTCAGATTATTCTGTGATGCTTCTGTGGTTCTGTACTTGGGCCAACATGAGCTCTGTGAGACTCCCAGGAGTCAAAGGCAAAAATGAACAGAATGAGCCCAGAAAAGCTTCCAGAGACATTTTCAGAGACAGATAAAAACAATTCTGGGCCAATCTTCTGTCGATTGCTTCATTCCCATTCTTTTGCGCTATATCGTGATGAGCTTATGTTTGAGGTGGATCTCCTCTTCCCTAAGTCCCACAGCTCCATTTTGTATTACTGGCTGCCTTTGATTCCTCATTCCAGGACCTCAATATGAAGGAACTTGTTTTACTCCCACCCATTTGCTCATTTCCTGGATTTGGTCTTCCTTCTGGAAGCACAGCTGGGAATGTTGTCATACATAGATTCTTAAGTTACAAGGTTGTGGAATAACTGATGAAATGTATGTGGTTTTGTTTTGGGAAACATCAGGGCTGTGGTTCAGCCAGTGTCACAGCAGCGTCATGTGTTGTGCTGTTGCTACCAGCTGGAAGTTCTCAGAAACACCCTATGTTGATTCTTCCAAGTATACTTTGTTTCCTCAACCCTTGATTTCAGATCTTTTTTAGATTTTTGGAGCCGGATCAAAACAGTAGCACCCACTGAAGTACAAGAGTCCCTCACTCACAGTTCTGTGTTACTAGCTCTAAATTCTTATTTATGGTTGTTAGCACCATCATATTGCAGTGACTACTTTGCAGAAAGTTTCCTGCCAGGACTGGGACCAGTGCTTTCAGATTTGCACTCCTACATACAGGAGAATGTGAGCACCACTTCAGAGAGCATTTGGGCACTCTACTTGATGGCTGTTCTCCATCAGGATATCTGCTATGACGGTAGAGCATGCTTCAGAGTCTGATGACTGTTCCCTCCCTTTCAGTGGGTGCCTTGGAGAAAGAAAGCTGCAGATTTTGAATATGCAACACATCTAATATTGTGTGGGATTCTTTATGCTCAGCAAATCAGCAGATCTTACAGGATCTTAGAGTTTCCAATAAATGAGGAATAGAAGTGATAATTCTTTTCTGAATTCTGCCTAATGCAAATGTAGGGTAGTGGAGTGGGAAGGATTTCTCTGAAGTGTGTTCCAGTTGTAACATCAGTGGTTCATCCAGCCCAGGGAGGAACCCCAGCTGGTACTGGGCTACTCTGATGGCTCATGGCCCTTCAAAGTCATCCTACCCAGTGGAAGGAAATTAGGGGCCACCGCCTGAGTTTCTTGTCTGTGTTCTAGCAATTCCCAGATGTTGTGACCCGGATTCTCCACATTGATATTTTCAACACTACTCTTTTCAGTGCTCTATTAGTTTGTAATATTAACAGTCAAGAGATGACTGTCTGAAATGTTGTCTACCCTACTTCCAAATTTTTATGTATTTGAAAATGAATGTCTATTTGTGATTCATCTTGAGTTGTACTCCTCTAGGGGAGTCACAGCAGCCTATCCTAATGACATGAAATGTCTGCCAGCTCTTCCCTCCCTGTTCTGGTAATTCTTTCCTCCTTTCCTCCACTCGAGTCCATTTTGGCTCTCTTCAGTTTCCTTATCCCTGCCTTTGAGTCTGTCAGCTTGCAGGGATTATCTGCTGAAGGTCCCACAGGCTTTTTGTCTTCCCTGATGATTCATCTGTAAAATACCTCTCTTCATATCGTTTCTTGCCTTTCTTTCACAGAACAGGCAAGGCTGAAAACACTGTGGAAAGAAGAAGGCAGAAGTCAGAGAGCATACTTTTGCCTTTCCACATTCATGATGTTAAACGGTAAAAAGCTGAAGATCCAAAAGGAGACATTTCTGACATGAGAGTGCAGACAAAAAGCACCACATGGATTATACTTTTACTGTAAAAGAAATGCAGTCTTTCCTCTTTTTCTCTAGAGTACAACCTCACTTTGAATGAAAAATAGCACTTTAAGAGGAGAACTAATCTCATGTAAGGAGTATTTAACAAGGGTACTTACTTATTTTAATTCTTCAGATTTCAGTTGCATGATCAAGAGGTGGTTGACCTTCAATCGTTAGAAATTATTTTTACCAAACTCATCATTTTAGTAGCTTTGACTGCCTTCCAGTAGAACATTATATGAAGTAGCAAACATCTGCCACATAAGATTTTTTGCCTTCCAGTCTCTCTCTAAGAGAAGACTAGTTTATGTGGCCTAGTGTTGTTCTGTTACCCATTTCAGTCTCTGTTTCTATAGGTGAAAGCAAGCCAAAGAACAGACAGGTCTCGTATGTGGAGCAACAGTTACGACTCAGTATAGTCATTAGCTTCCATGGGGGTTCATCCCACAGTCTCAGACCAGCCCCTCGTACAACTTTCTCCTACACAGAGATAATTCAGCCAGGTGTAAAAAATTCCAGGGGCAGAACTGCTCCCAGGCTTCATTCAGAGTTTCATGGGTACGTAAGTATGCTGCACCCAAGGGACCAGATACTCCGAAAATAAAGACCTTGGGCTGGATTTGGTGTTCTGTGGAAAGCCAGGTTAGAGACTATAAGCTTCATTTCACTCGGTGACATGGGTTACAAGGGGGAAGTGTACTGCAACATTCTGTAGTAGTTGGCGTCTCCCAAGTGCTGAAGATTAATAACTAGATTTTGCTGTAATCAAAATGGATGGTGGCAGGGGCATTCATTTGTAAGGTCAGGACAGGACAATTTTGTAGTTATCTGGAGATATTAGAAAATATCACCCAGAAATATTTTTATAGGATAACCTTTAATCTTCAAGAAATCAAAAAAAAAAACGCCCCAAAATTACCTGCAAAATATCAATTATAGGTAAAACCACTTTGTCTGTGAACTCTAAAAATGTTTTCTTCTGCCCATCAGCTTTAATTCCATCCTGCTTGGTTTCAGCTTCACTCAACTGTTCTTTATCCATAAGCTGGTCTCATTCGATTATTTTGTGATCTCTGATGGAGCTCTTAGTAGTGTAAGATTCACGACTTCTACATACTATTTCTCCCAGTAGCTGTAACAGCTTCTTGTCTGTTCTCTTGATTTGTGATGCAAAGCTCGGAAGAGTGTTATTCACCCCAGCTGTATGAGACTTTGCTTGTCCTTATCTCCTTATGTCAAGAGATTAAAGTAGCAGATTCTGAAATATCTCTTATCCTTATTAAAACGCACGGTCATTTGTAAAAGAAGTGGCTTTAGTGGTAATTAAATAGTATAAACAGTGTTGTGTCTGTTTTAGTATCTGGCATGCTTTGAGTAGGTAGTACAGGGCCAAGCCGTATTAGATCAGCTGTTGTCTTACTTAGTCTAGAACGTGTTTCGGCACATTTGGCTCCATCCGAACTGTATTACAGTGCAGGCTGGGTAGAAATTGTGCCTTGTAGGAATGCCTGTGGTTTCCCACTGTGGTTCCTTCTGCTCCCTTCCTTGACCTGTAGCATGAGCTGACCTAGCAGCATTTACTTACCCTAAAACTTGTTTAACCACAGACCCTAAGTGCACTGTAGTTCACCAAAAATTCCAAGAACTTCTAAGAAGGCAGCCTGACTAGTCCCTGTTTCCCTGCATTGTATGTGGAATCCAGTCTAACAAGTGATCTGAACTTTCAGTGCTCTCCTGAGCATACATGCCAAAGCAGGTACCTAAGGCTTGCTGAAGGTAATCTCAGGGTGGCTGTTAATGTTGTCTGGAAGCCCCAAAATGAAGCAGTTGTTCTTCTCATGCCAAATTGTATGCTACTTTGCTGGACAGCATATATAATAAAGGTCATCCAAGACTGAAATACTGATACTTCATATTACATATGTTTTCTGAGTCAGTTTTGTGTTAGAATTTAATGTGTTAAAGGCTGTAACATTCTCATTTATTCTCTTTGCACTACTCCTCATATACAATACCCTTTGTGGACTCAGATCTCCAAGAGAATTGTCACTTTTAATTGTATATACTTCTAATAAAATTCCTGTACATTGGCAATTTCTTGAGTATTGAATTGTCTATATTTTGGACATTCAAAAGGCAGGAACTATAAGGCAGTTTCATTTGCTCAAACGTTAATGATTTTGTTGATGCTGTGAGAAGCATGAACTTCCATAATACATTTTTTTTTTCTTATTTGACATTTTTGAGTGTATATGATGTCAGTAGAGGACATCAGTCCAACAGCCCCAGTTTGTAAGTCTTATTCACAGAACAGCAATGTTGTGCATGGAATAGCTGTAAGCTTCCCCACAGTGGCCCACTGCTGTGTCTTAGCTGTGTTATCAAGAAAACACTTTCATAGAAGAGCCTCTGATAACAATGCTATGCAGTATGACAGTGATGAGGATGGTTCTTTGGTATCAGCATTAGCCTTCAAAGAAATGACTGACTTCAGCAGTTCACTGGGTATAAGTTATCTAACAAATATTAAATAATAGCATCTTCCAACCCATATTGCATCCAGACTTGACTCCATAATGAGATGATCCAAATGAGTTGATGAAACAACTGAAAAATCTGATGGATACAAGTGTCCCCATGGAATTTTCCCATGTGTTAAAGTTTTCAGCTGAAGTAGTAAATAAAATAGAATAGCCCTTCTTGTTCTGAAGGTTATTCATTATACCTTTGTATCAATTGCCTTTGAAAACAAACAATGACAATTAAAATCAATGACATTTTCTTGTTGTTTCAGAAAGAGCATTTTCAGGAACTGAGAAAAGAAAATTAGCCTTATACAGTACTAAACAAATCTCTTTGATTCTGGTGATTTTATGGACTAGAATGTTACCTGTTTTATTGGCAGCATGAAAGGGAATCTAGTTTAGAGATGAAGATGCTAATCTTGAGAATCAAGTTGAATTCCATGCTGTGCCACAGATTTCACGTGTGGTGGTCAAGCTACAAGGTCTACCAGAGACTAACAGTATTGGTCTACTATGCAAGTACTGTTAGGTCATAGAATCACAAAATGGTTGAGGTTAGAGGAGACCTCTGGAGGTCATCTTGTCCACCTCCCTGCTCAAGCAGGGCCACCTAGAGCAGGTTGCCCAGGACCATGTCCAGGTGGATTTTGAAGATCTGCAAGGATGGAGACTCCACCAACTCTCAGGGCAACTTATTGCAGTGCTTAATGATCCTCACAGTTGTTTCCTGATGTTCAGAGGGAACCTCCAGTGTTCCAATTAGTGCCCATTGCCTCTTGTCCTGGTGCTGGGCACCACTGAAAGGAGCCTTTCTCTGTCCTCTCTGTATTCTCCCTTCAGGTATTTGTACAGATTGGTGAGATCCCCTGGAGCCTTCTTTTCTCTAGGCTAAGCGGTCCCACCTGGGGCTTGGCCCCATCATCCAGATCATTAATGAAGATGTTAAGTCCTTAAATACTAATGTAAATAGAGCCATGTAAGTACCATAGGTAGCTAGCTATACATTGGTTTACACTTCACCTGACAACATTAGCTACAGTTTGATTATTCAAAATGATGTTTCAGAGGAGAAAAGTTGACATTTTCAGATGTGCAGGTATTTGCAAGAGTCTCTTGATCCAAAAAGACTAATCGGTCATCACCAGTCTGAGGGGATTTTCTGTTTTATTTCCATGCTCTGATGTCTCAGCCATTCTATCTGGAAGTTAGATGTAAAATTTGTATATTGTATTCCTTTGCTTCACTTTTTCATCTATCTCCTCAGCATTTTGTCCCCGTCTGACAGATAAATGTTCCTTGACACTATCAGAAATACCACATGACCTGGATGACGAGTCATGGAGATCTGGCATATTTACACTGACACTCATTCAAACAAACTCTCAATGAATAACTTAACAGTAGCTAACAAAATTATAGCCACTGGTCTGCTCCCTTCTTGCTAGAATTAGCATGTCCTCTGTGCTTGGGCTAGCAGTGGAGTCTTAGCTATCATCTCTTTAGTCTTACTGTTGTGTTTGTGTGAGGCAAAAAACAAATACCAACATACAGATGGTTTTGTTTTCCACATAAATATATTGCTGGTTTGTTTGTTTGTTTTTCACCAAGTTTGATTTCTTAAAGTTCAACATCTCAGGAACATACTGTGTGTCTATTTTCTCCAGTTCACGAAGATTTGATATAAGATTTTAGTATATTATAAAATAGATTCTCTCTTTTCAAAGGGATAAGAAATGAGTTTAAAAAAAAAAAAAAAAAAAGTAACACTAACCAAGAATTACTTGCCTTAAAACCAAAAGGAAAGACTAACTAGAAAATTTGATTGAAAAATATATCCTTTTTTTTTTTTTTTTTCTGAGATTTGTGTTGCATTTTTTGTTTTCATTTTGAGGAAAGAACTCTTCTGTCACTCTGTTTTATAACTTGAGTTTTCTTTGTCTGTAGTGCCAGGACCAAATTTCTCCGGTGACAATGCCATCAGCTTTGCCATGATAATGATGGCCTGGGTTGTGATTGCATTTGTCTTATTTTTACTGAGACCTAGTAATCTGAGAAATTCCAGTGCAGCCGGAAAGCCCACCAGCCCACATAATGTAAGTGTCTTAGAGGGACTGTAATAGTTGAAATGTATTTGGTTTTAATACAGACCTGTTGCAGTCATTTTTTTCCTTAAATTGTTTTCCCTATATTTTCTTCTCTATTTTCTTGGAACTCTATTAACAGCGTAAATAAGTAAAACCAAAGTGAATGTAGAATCACAAAGGCCAACTGTGAGCTCTGCCATCAGATGGAGCAGGCATAGGTTATGGGGGTGGGTTACGATGTTCTGTGGACACTGTCTCTGGTTGGAACTGCCTCCTGCCTTCTCATGTATCACAGGTTTTAGAGAGGTAAGTAAATAGAATTATAGCATGAAACTGTGGGAAGGTGATCTTTGTCCTAGATGTGGAATCTTGGAAAAATCACTGTTTATGCAGGAAACAATATTGTTGTCTGATGCTCATTTACTCCAGAGATTGAAAGAGATATTGAAAGATCTTAAAAGAAAGCACAATTACAACTCTCCAGAGTTCTTTTTTCATTGCTAAATCCTCTTTTGTGAGGCACTGTTCCTAATCCTGTGTGTCCTTTTTTTCTTTTCCTTCTTCTTTCCCCTAGGGACAAGAACCACCAGCCCCACCAGTGGACTAGAGCTTTCAGTATCAGAAAAGTTCAGCAGCTAAAACCTTGCACGACCAAATGAACGAAGTGACCAGATTACTCCGAAACCCCGTTCAATACTGTTGTCTCTTCTCATTTATATAGAGCAGAATTCAGCAGTTACCTACATGAACTGCTTTTAGCTACTTCAATTTTAAGTTAATTTTTGCTTTGTATGTTACTACAATTCCTAGTAGGTTATAATTTGAATAATGATAAGGTGTTGCAGGGTTTTTTTGGTTGTTATCGTAACTGTGGACATTCCACTCAGTCTTGTTACAGTGATCTTAATTTCTTTGCAGTGGTTTCTGATATGCATTGAAAGAAAATGAAAATCCCTGTGCATCTATAATAATGGAAATAATTACTGATCTTTCCTCAGATTAATCCGTATTTTTTCTCCAGTATACTTTTGAGAGTTATATTATGATTGCAACTATTAGTTTAGTTGTGTTGTGAAAAAATGAAATTATTTTATATGTGCCCTGGGTTCAGAGCAGCTTTTAGCCTGGTCTTTGGACCACTAACATAGTTTTCAGGGTTGTTGGCAAAAGCACGGATTTTCCACTAGAATTAAACTATGTGTGTGTGTGTGTGTGTGTGTGTGTGCGCGCAAAGAAGTGAATGTGATAACTGCTACTCTCAGAGCCTTGACATATATATTGGGAACTGTACACAGAAGATATTACCACCAAAAATGAAATCAATTTAATCTTCTTCTTTAATAAATGATATATCTTATTCAATATATTTTCAAAAATATATATATTCCAAAAACAGATTTGTTTACTTATAGACTTTATGAAAAGAGAAATCTAGTGAGAAGAACCTGGTAGAATTTTCTGTCCTGGTATAGTCATTTAATAATCAGTATCTTAAGTTTTTAGCCATGAAGTAATGTATATTGGGCAAGAATAAATCATAATGAGAGGTTACCAACTTCTGGTATACAACACATACTGGATGCTCAGTTTTTTTCACCTGTATGTTATCAGCAATTCCTAACATTTCATCCTTATCTACTGGTTGTAATTGTAGAATAACAAAATTGCAAGTGACTACACAGGGCATGTCTTTTCCCTCTAGTACTTGTGTGTATGTGTGGTGTGTTTATGTGTGTGTATGTGTGGCTGTGCACGTACCGGTGCATATCTCCCATTGTAGTAAATGGGAATGACTTTTTTATGTACATTAATTTAAGAACATTTTAAAGATGTACAGAAAAGCAACACTGTATATTTTTCTTGATCAATATGAAAAATTGATGAGAATAATGTAAAGAACATTTTTATGTTACCAACATGAAGCTTCTTTCCATAAAGGTCAGTAGAACAGACAGATGGGAATTCAAGGCCTTACTCTAGAAACCTTTATTTCATGAGGACTTTAGTTACAGAGCTGAAGAGACTAACTGTTCAGGTGCATAAAGGTTTGTATTAATGGGCCCTAACAAAAATCTCACATCAGATCCCGTGGTTGACAGGCACAGGGTTTTCCTCCTCAGGGTAAGCAGTGGGCCAGCTAAGCCTCCTTGCAAAGGGATAGTGTAGACCTGAAGAGAGGCTTCTGTAATTTGATGTAATCACCCTTTGAATTTCTGTGGAATGGTGTGCTCCCAAGCACAGGAGCATGGTTAAAAATCCAAACAAATGAGGCAGACTGGGCCAGGTACTCTCAGTGACACCCGTGCATTGCCATGTAAAGCAATGGAGTTGCAGCAGAGAAACTGAGAGTTTGTCCTGTTGTGTCTAACGGTGTCCAGGCCACAAACACTGTGTAAATATGTCACTGGGACAAGCAATCTGACTGTGCTTGCTTTTCACCTTGTACGTTTATGTTTGGGATACTATTTGGAACAAAACAAGTAATACGGCATCATTTTGTTGAACCAACAAGGAAATATGCATAATTTACTACACTGACCTTTTCTCCAAGAATTTTTGGCCAGAATCCTTCACTACTGGATGAATAAAACAGGCTTCCAATTGATTAAAAAAAAAAAAGCTGAAACAGGCTTCATTTCAGCCAGAGCGAGCCACTCCTCATCCTGCTGGAAGTTAGAGGGGTTTACAGCAGATGCTCCTCACTCATGAGGGTCTCTTGCTTACTTAAATGTCTGTGGATGTATTTGTAAAACTCACCATGTGCTCCCAGCTCTAGAGGTCTTGGCAAATGAACTTTTTGTTCAGAGTAATGTTGTGTTTTGCATTTAAATGAACTGTCTTTGCTTGAAATTCCTCTAAGTAATTGTCCCAGTAATTTTATACCTGTATGCTTTCCTCATGTAAATTGCTGTTTTAAATTTTCTATGTAAAAGAAAAACATCGGAAATATTCTATTGTGAAATGTTTTACTGAAGAGCCAGGCCACTATCCCAAATCAAAATGTTTACCTTTTAAATTCAGATACTCTCCCCAAGACATAACCTCCAGATCACCACTCTTTATGAAAACAGAAGTAACTAATGATAGGACTGTATTTTGCCACTCTTATTCATGTTAAATAGTGCCTTACTCATCCAGTAGTTGCACTGAAGTTCGTGGGACTACTCTGAGATAATGTACTAGTAGCAGCTTTAGTAAGGGTGGCAGAAATCTGGCCTGTAGTGATGTAGTTTGTGATGACATAACTGTATCATGGTTACAGGTGCTTATGGTAAATTTTGAAAAGAAGTGTGGAAGAGATTAGTGGGATGTGAAGCTTCAGGATATAATTAATTCTGTAATAAGGGTTTTAAGCTTAGTAAGAGACGCAAGTTGTAGAAACTTGGGAAATATGGAGGAAAGTTTACAAATATACCTTAGCTTAGAACTTTGTTAAAACAATAGTATTTTTAGAGTCTGCTTAACACAATTATTATACTCTGAAATGAGAAATCATATGTATTCATGTATTGTCTGCAGATCACTTAGCCTTGTAATGTTCATTATTGAAAAAGGAAGAGTGATGATGTGATGTATCTAATGTAAATCAGTGGTTTAAAGTGTCTGAATTATGCCAAACAAAAAATCATCTGTGCCATTTGCGGTTTCCTAGTAATCTTTTACTGAGTACTTGGATTGGGATAAAGGGCTTGTACTATGCACTTTTTATTGACTTAACAAAATAAATAGCAATCATTAGTAACCTTTTGTCTTGGTCTGTTACTTTATGTAAGATGTAGGACTGCACCAACCTATCAATTTCTGAGGTGATTTGAAATAATCTAAAAATATCTGTAAAAATAGAATGTCATTTGTGTAACTTCAAAAATGTGAGCTCTAACTTTTCTAATGGATCCAAGCCTTCTATATGTGTCTCAGGCAAGTCAGAATTATAAGCAGTTTCCAAGGTTTAAGATATTTTGATGACCAACAGAGATGTCTCTGCCTTTACCCCTCATAGTAATTATGCAACGTAGAAAGTTAGAAAAGTAATAACAGAGGCCAAATACACCAATTATGTTACCCCACTTTTGATCAGATCCTATTACTTTTGGAATTTGCAATCTGTTTTCTAGTCCCAGATCTCAGCAGTGACACACTCAGACCCCAAAGTTTATATGTCCATTGGACCCAGAGCTGCTCAGAGGAAGGATGCCTCCCTGAGGAGTTGCTCCAGGGGTCTGAGGCAGCGCATGGCAGCAGTAGAGACCTGCTGCATCCTCGCTGTGCCCGTGGAGCGCCGCACTGCTGCTTCCTCCCTCCAGCAGCAGAGCACAAAGTGCTGAGCACCGCCTCAGCAGCAACTCAGGTCCCGCATTAGGGATTCCTGCGTTAATCCAAAGAAAAAAAAAGGAAAATGACGGGGGAGCATTAGGGTTTAAAATAACATACAGCTATCCAGAGATAGTGACCATAAATACCAGAGAATCGGAAGCAAAATTTATTTTTAGTAATAAAAAAAAAAAATTAATAACATGCTTTAGGCATGTGAGTAAATTTAGAAATTGTGTGATCTTAATCAGGGATTGTCAACGTCTGCTCATCAAGTCTGCCCTTTTACTTGAACATGAGATTACAAATATGAATAACCCCTAAAACTAAAGCTAAACTTCCCATTTCCAATTCTACTTATAAGTACACTTGTTAAAATGTTTGCCAAGAATACACATACCTATTATGAAAAGTCATGCAGAAAGGAAATGAAAAAAACCCGCAAATTTAAATTCGTTGTGTTGAAGGGATCTGCATAAGCCTGGCTGCTCAAGACCACCAGGTAAGCAGAGAAAATTATTCTCCTTCAGAGCCTGAAAAAATCATATCCTATACAGGATGTTTGGGAGAAATGCATCAAATTATTACAGCAAAGTATTCCATTAACATAAAGTGGATTCCTTGCAAAAATTGACAACTTGGATTGTTTTCTTCTTCTACCCCTACTTCTTCAATAACAGCCAACAGTGCAATTCACTGCAAAGATGTGGAACTGGACTTGGGGGAAGAAGCAGTGTCCCATGGTGAACCAAATCCTCACTTGTAAAGCAGCACAGCTCTGTTGGCTTCCAGAGAATTGTGCTGATTGACATAAGCTGAAGATCTGGCTCTTTCTGTACAAGCAGAATAGTTGAGCCTGTGTTGCTTGATCTTGCATCAAAACTGTTGTCCACTGGCATAGCAGACACTTCATAATAAAGTAAAACAATTAGAATGTGGCTTCCACGTTGCATTTTTAGCATCCACAGATAAGAGAGTTGGTCAAAGAGGGTGTCTGAAAGAAATGTATTTCAATTCATGGCAATAAATATTAGTGTACCGTACATATCCAACTTTTTAAGGGTTTCACTCTTCTTGCTTGTATGGAAAGTCATAAAATATCTTATACAATGATAATTGAAAATACAGCAATAATTTCTAATCATAGATGACAAGTTGCAAGCTTAAAAAAAAAAAAGCTTTTTGCATTTACGAGTTTTGTTATTATATCCATAATAGCATTCCTAGTGATTCCTAGCCTTCCTAGCCTTCTTTTCCATTTTCAAATAACCATTTTTCCCCCTTCATCAAATATTAGCTTGCAAACTGAATCACAAGCTCATCTTGTGTCTGACACCCCCTCTGGCTGATTGCTTCTTTTGGGCTTCAGTATGTAGGGGGAAGAGATTAAGCCAAATTTGCTTTTAGCGGTTCTATAACAGTGGATCAAACCTTCACCTATTTTGTGTGAAAACTGTTAAGGCAATGGGACAACTCAGCTAAGGAAAATCCTTCAAAGAAGTCATGCTACAAGATGATTTCCAATGGGGCTGTGATGGAAAGCAGTTCCCTATCTGATTGTTCTTATGTCTATTGCATTAGTTTTAGCATTTATGACTTCTTTATTGTTTTATTGAAATGGTTGTTATGCCTGAAATATCTCCCCTGTTGGGAGATTTAGTATGCTCCATATTCCTAACAGCAATTCTGCTGCCCACAGCCCTGCTTCTGAAGGAAGAGCTTTGATGTCTGGTATAATGTCTGTGGTTTTCAGAAGAACATCAGAAGGAAAAGAAAAAAAAAAAAAAAAAGAGGTATTTACTAAACAATAGATAAGGCCTTCAACAGTAATCATGCCTGGGAGGAAGTGTGAATAATTTCTGTGTATACTGAGGAATTTAAATAATCTAATTAGAGGAAGGTCATATACTGGAAAATAAAACTTTGTCATGCAAAAATTAAAAGCATAAGGTTTGAAAGGACATTCCTATCAGTTTTAAGGGTGGTCTTTGAATTTTAAAGGTTATTTTAATCCTGCGTGGCTTTGTGGTTTTATTTATATCGCAGTATTGGCTGCGAGTCCAACTGTCCAGATGTTCTAGGCCCTATATGAAAAGGCATGCTGACCCTGACCAAAAGCTCACTGCATTTTGGGATAAATTTTACCAATAATTGCAGTTCAGGAGTGCTGGTTGTCACTAACAAAAACATCACATCAGATTAATCATAAACAGTTTGAGCTTTAAAAGGGTCAGACCCAACAGCAAAGTCAAGGTTCTGGTGAGCGGGAGAGGCAGAGGTGAGACAAGTGTGTACGCTGGAGCGTGCCAGGCAGAAAACGAGGTCCTCTGTTTCGTAACGACTCGTGGCCGTGCCTCTGCGCCAGGAGCTGTTATGGTTGGCTCTAAACACATGTGGGAGCACTGGCACTCAGCTGCATGTCCTCCTTGCCAGTGTCTAAAACTGCTGTGCGGTTTTGGTCACGCAGCTGTGTGAGCCTTTTCCAGAGGAGCGCACATGCCCAGTCCCACACGTCCCTGTGTAATCTATTTAGCTGCATCTCCTTCCTTCCTCTCAGTATTGTAAAACACAAAGCACGGATTCAGATACTGATCCAACAGGTCTGTGGGCAAGTCTTCTGGGTGCTCTTGTCCCTCGCTCTGGGAATGCTGCCCGATAGCTCAGATTTCCGTGTTACATGCGGGATGTCCTCCTGGCTGTGCTGTGCGAGAAGTTAAAGCGAGGCTGGATAGACAATGGTGTTTGTTGAATCTGTGTCAGATGTCAGTGTCACACACTGGTTGCACAAACACAGCTGCCTTTAGTTAATAATCAGCTAACACTGGCAGGGAAATAATCTGACATTAGACACTCTCTACATAAGATACAAAACTTCTTTCATATCCAAGATTCCTTGCTTGCCTTTCCTTTCACCTCCAATGTCAGAGTGCTGAGCAGGAGATTACACAATCACACACTCATTTGCTCTTTCTTTTCTTCCCCTCCCCTCCCCTGATCCCACAAATTCTTCATAAATCGTGATTTCTCCTGTGTCATGGAACAGCATGTACATGAGAGGTGAAGAGTGGCCCCTCCACCCAGCTCTGGTGTTCAGATCGCCCTTAGCTCCGTGGCCCCTGGAGAGGCAGAGACGTGGCCTCGAGCCCACTCCACCATTTTTCAGAGGAAGAGAACACAGAACCGGATCTCACGCCGGTACATGCTCTGGCCACGAAGCTGTTATATTAAAAGGACATTACCACTTGTCTTGGCCAAGCTTTTTGAATGAAGCAGTCTTTATTCTTTGGCTTGCATGCAGCTTGATCCTGCTGGTGTTAGACTTTGAGCACATATTAAAGAGCAGGTTTCTGAGAGCATGTAGCAATGGGACTGCTCATTTTCAGGGTCAGGTCAAGTTTAGATATGAGACAGGCAACTGAGCTGAATCGGGCCTGACTGCATTGAGGCAGATCTGAGCATACACAGAAGATGTACCTTTAGGTACGTAAGGAGATGCGTTGTTAAAACTTGATTATCTTTTCATTTTATATACCTTTTGGAGTCCATCCCCTAACACTGGGTTATTGACTAGGTTGTTAATTCTGTCCGATGTGTATCTGTATCCTAAAACTTACAAATACCCCCAAAAATGCCTATTTTCCTCAAGCAGGTATGTATGAACCATGGTAGTCACTTAACTTTCTTGGACATGGGTGCCTCCATGAAGTACAGTGCAGGCTGTCAATATCAGGATCTGAAAAGATGACATCTCAGCAGGGTGTATACGCGAGCAGTGTTCTTTTAAGTATAGATTAGTTATAGTTAAATTATTATGCAAATAACAGTTTTTAAAATACCCCTGCACTGCAAAAGGACTCAACTTGCACATAGCCTTCAGAAAACAGAGCAGAATTCACACTTATTTTAAAATGTGGCCAGCAGTAAACCAGCCTCATCTGTTTTGCCTGTAGCTCAGGGCTGTGTTTCCTAAGCAGCGAGCTTCAGAAGGTTCAAAGGTATGTCCTGAAGGCTTACAGAAGCTTTATTGCCTCTGTGCAGTGTTGTAAACAGTGCATGTACTGGTAAACGANAAAAAAAAAAGAGAGAGAGAGAAAAAACAGTAATTTAGAAGTTAGATTATTCAGTAACAAGACGAGCTCCATGCCCTTTTCATTCCAGTGACTTCAAGCCCTGCATTTTCCCCCTCCCAGCAGTGCCCTAACCACTAGAGTAGAGGTTACAGGGAAATAATAAAAGCAGCACAAATCATTTTTTCTAGGGTCTTTGTAGGACTGTGTAGACCTGCCAAAGAGAATTCAAGATCCCCGCCCTGGACAGGCACTGTGACAATGTAGTCTATCAAGAAGGCCCTTTACTAAGAGAAAAGAAACCAGGCTCCATTACCTGCTCCAAGGGCTGCACACTGAATGTGCAGAGAGCCCAGATGAAGTCTGGTCTAGCACAAATTTATGCATTTTTAGCTACTCTAAGACCTAAGGAGATATATAGACAGGGTTTTTGAAGATGAAGGTATAGATAAGGCTGTTGGACTGGCTCAGTAGTGAGAACTCGATGTGCCTTTATTTGCTTTGCCTAGGCTCTGTCTTCCCTGGAAAAAAGGATGTGTTCAAAATTGAGACATCTGTGCAAATTAGCAATGAGACAAGGCATTACTTGTTTTCACTTCAGGATAAACACGGTGAACCCTACAGCTTCTTCAGGGAGCTGTTTGGCTAACCACACTGACCCCACCAAGATCCTGCACTGGGACTAAAACTTGAGTAGGCTCTTTCAGTTGAAACACGCATATTTTATGGTACTATTTCTAAAGGACCAGTGAGTTAGGATACGTTCTCACTTAGGTAAGTAGTCTTCTAGGGAAAGAGCAGATCTTTCAGAGTGAAGTAGTAACACAGTAAAATATAAAACAGAAATAATGATTCCACTCTGTTTTAAACATACTCCAACATCTATCGGTGAAAATGCCATTTGAGAACAAGGCAATACTTTATCAACATTGTTACCTAGGACTTACAGGTATTACACATCTAATCTGGCAACATTTGACATACAAATTGTGATCTGTTAAAAGCATAAATGGCTACAGTATTGCAGATGTCACATAATAAATAATCTTCTAAGTGAATGGAAAAGAAGGCAGGAGATTTTTCACAATCTTTCTGATCCCGAGGTCAGACGAAGTATAATAAAAATACATGACATTTATACAAAAGGCAAGGATAATATCTAAGAACTTTAATACAAATGGGCATCAGATCCCTGGGCAGTGCCCAGATCACAAGGGCAAGAAAGCACGAGGCCATTGCATTGCCTCACCATGGCAAGGTTTGCAGCTGGACTTTAAACACTGTATTTTTATTGTTAGCTATCCACATTTGTAACTGAACTTTAAACACAGTATTTTTATTGTTACCTATCCACTTTTGTAACAACACATCTTTGCTGAGAGTGCCCTGTACCACAAGAGAGAGAGCAAATGATGAATTTTGTTTTCCAGTAAGCATAGCCGAAGGACCAAAAATGCTTCACACGCATATTTGGCCACCGAAATCCAGCTCTCTCATAACAACACCCCGAGGCGGGAGAAGAGGTGAACCCGGGCGTGGGCACAGCCCAGCGGCCTCCCCGGCCAGCACGCCACGAACCACGAAGCTGGAGCTCGGGCCTGCCGGGGCCGTCGGAGGGCACCAGCACCCCTTGCCGCCTCCCCGCAGCGCCGTCCCCGCGGCCGGGAGCTGAGGGAGGCCGCTGCGGCGGGGCCCGCCTAGGCCCAGGCCCGGGCCGCGGAGACCCCAGCCGGGCCCGGGGACCCTGCG
>VXAA01003997.1:304459-326852 GCA_013399115.1 Anseranas semipalmata | reverse complement strand
CGTCGCCCTGAGCTCGCAGAGCATCCTCGCCTCAGCCCTCCGGCTCCATCCGCGGCGGCGGGGCAGGACCGTGCCCGCAGGCAGTAAGTCGCTCGGCTGCCGGGCTGGGAGGCCGCGGCGGCGCCGCCTTTCCCCGCCGAGGGGCTGCGGGGCCGGGCCCACCCATCCAGCGACCCCGCCGAGCGCGGCCTGGCGCGGTGCTGCCCGCACCAGCCGCCGCTAATGGCCGGGGCTATCGCGGCATCAGGACTTCCTCGGCTGAAAGGGGTGGTGTTTGTGCTGGCAGGCTTCAAAGCGGCCGCAGAAAATGCTTCCTCAGTGGTCTGGGTGCGCTGGTGCTCCCCGGCGGGGCTGAAAGGCTTCCCGATTAATTGTAGTTCACTTCCAGGGATCAGCTGCAAGAAAGCGCTTCTTTGTGGCAGCCTAGCAGAAGAGCACTAACGATTTGAGATTCTTTTTTTGACTCGAGCATCTGGCCAGCGGTTTCCAGTTGTGACTCCCGATTCTCTTGTTTCCTCTCCCCTTCTTGCTAGAGCAATCATGTTTGAAATCAAGAAGATCTGCTGCATCGGTGCTGGTTATGTCGGTGGGCCAACCTGCAGTGTTATTGCACAGATGTGTCCTAAAATCAACGTTACCGTTGTGGATGTCAATGAGGCTAGAATCAACGCCTGGAATTCGGATACGCTTCCCATTTACGAGGTAAACTTGTCTCGCTAGCATCTCTTCTTTAAGCCAGCATTGCATTTGCTTCCCTTCCACCACATGGCATTTCCTCGCAGCCCGCTTCTGAAGCTTGATAAGTGTAGCACAGTGATGTCCTTCAAAATGAGTGTTCTGGAACAGCTGTGTGCCACAGCCACTCGTTAAACCAGATTTTTGAAACAGTAACTTAATGTTGCATCAATAAAGGTGGAGGAATGTACTTAAAGATTATTACGCCCTTGGTATATAATGAAAAATGTAATTGTTTTTCTAGTGAGGTGTGCTAAATCATGCTGACTTTCTCATGAGTCCCTATTTAACCATAACGTAGTCCTCTTATTCAGTTATAGATTAATGTTGTGCAACAACACAGCAGATATGTGTAATAGTGGGTGGTAAGCTTTATTTCTGTTCTGAGTGCTGCCGAAATCCAGTCTGTGCTGCTTATCTTAACTGCGTTGTTAGATGGGGACAGTCATGTTCCATGACTTGCTTGTACCATAAATCTCCAACCTGGCCTGGGAATATTAGGACATATTAAAATGATTTCTAAAAGTGTCACACTGTTTTTTCCTTTGTTACAGAAGGCCTTTAATTTGAAGGTATAGTAAGTACTTCTCTAATGCTAAAGAGGATTTCTCTGTCCTTCTTCATTCTTCTCTCTCTTCTTCATTGTTTCATGAGATATAATTGTTCTGGGTTCATGTTCCATTCTTTAATGGGAATGAAAACTTATCTTCACTTGGCTCCTGAAGACAAGGCACTAGTACTAACAGTTACTCCTTTTTTTGGCTATAAGAAGTCTTCTGAATCCTGTCTGTGCTGTAACAGTTTGTAAGAGGAGGAAAAAATACAAGCCTACTGTGTGACTCAAAGAAGAGATGAGTAGACTTCCTTTGCCGTACATATTCAAAGGAAAATGTATGTAATGCTCAGATTAGCAGGCAAGACCTGAATAAGGATCACAAAAGGAAGTACTTTGTTTGGTATTAACACTTAAGACTGAATGAGTTTAAGTAAAGCNGAAAAAGCTAAAAGTACATACACAAGAAGAAGAAGAAGGAAAAAACAAAAAACACATCTGTTTCCTGGAACTGTGTCCTTTGCTTACAAAGAATGTACAAAAACTGCCAAGAATTAGTTGAGCCAGTTGTAAATTTGAGTCATTGCACACAGAGGTTTTTGAATTTTTTTTGTTTTGTTCTTTTTCTTTCCAGTGTCAGAAGGTACAAGGAAATACTTTCACTTTCTAGTGAGCTACCTCTCTATTTACATCCCAATAAGACTATAGATGAAATATTTGATGGGTTGTTCTATCGGTGTTGACCTTTCTTTTCCTTTTCAGTTAGATATTTGGTATGAAGTGAGACAGCGAAAATGTCTTGCATAAGAAAGCTTCTACTTCATTTTCCTCTCTCTTCCTACAGTGAACCTTTGCCTTCCTGGCACTTGCTCAAATATCTCATGTCATGATAGGCATCTCACAAGTTGGAGACTTGATTACCAGGTTACAATGTGTGACTGTACTTTCAAACAGAATATAAAGGCTTCTCTTATCTATGACAAACATATCTAAATTAAAACATTCTATAGCCCATTCCAATTCAGAGATTTGTTCATGTACACATGACCTCCTGCTCCTCTTGTCTGAGTGGAGGTGTTGAGGGAAGGGGAAGTGTTCTAGCACTGTATGTCTCTCTGGAAAGAATCTCATCAAATGGTGCCTGCGGTTCTTCCACACTGCAGGTTGAAGGTGTGGTTCCATGATAAGTTTCATCTGGTAATCTGGTCAAAAAATCTGGTGTGTGGTAGACACAGGAGAGAAAGACAACTCCTTTTGTCAATCTGTTGCCTTTCTTTCACTGGATTTGAGTTTGCTAATTTGGTGTAAATCGGTTGTTGTTTGTTTTTTAAATTCTGAATCAGTTTATTAGATCTGAGTTCATTAGTTTGGGAGATCATGGAATGTGTAGCTGAGGGACATGGAGAGTTGCAAACCCCATTGTGTTCCCCCCTCCTTTAAGTTCTACTTAAAGAACTACCTGTAGAGTGATGTCAATTGTTGCTCATGGTAATAGAACTATGTTCATAAGCATGTGAATAACTGGAGCCTAAAACCTGTTGTGTAGGTAGCAACTCAGTGTGGCTGAAATCTTTTAGACTGTGTTTTGAGTGTCCTGACTAAGAAAAGGGGGGAAAAAAATAAACCCCTATATAAAGCTACAGAAGCTTTACTTTACATCTGACAGACTGAAAATATGCCACGCTGAGCAAAAAAAAGTCTCTGTATCTGAAATTATATGCTGTCTATTTGGGCGTGTGGTTTTACTGTTCATCATGCCCTGAAAGACTAATGTACTGCATTAAACTTAACTGCTTTTTTTTTTTTTTTCCTGCTTTTTTTTCAGCCAGGGTTAAAAGAAGTAGTAGAGTCCTGTCGAGGAAAAAATCTCTTCTTTTCCACCAGTATTGATGATGCCATTAGAGAAGCTGATCTTGTATTTATTTCTGTAAGTTTAGGGGGTTGTGTATGTTTGTCTTTTTTATGATGTGTTGCTTTGTTATGTTAGGAAGAGGCCTTTGTTTTGTCATACAGATTCATGTAGCCATGTCATGTCACATTGTCACAGATTTCTCCTTGTCTTTCTGTGTGCTGTGGGAGAAGTAAGCTTTTTATTTTATCTTTATATTGCAATTTGTTTCTTCTAGCCAGTAGAACATTTGGCAGACCAACAGGCCCTAAGTCAAAATGATAATACTGATACTTAGCTTGGTTAGGTATATGGGACCTTAGAGCAGAATTTAGTGCAGATCTGTCATTGTAGTCTACTGAAGTCCACGGGAATTTAATATTGATATGGTTCCTAGACTGGGATGCAAGATCATACACTGATCACTGGTTACAAAGGTGACTTATTTCTAGAAGCTTTTAAAATCCAGTGTATTAATGGTACAGGAGCTGGCAGGATTTTCCCTTAATATCCTCTAGGAGGCCTTAATATTTCTAAGCTGTTGACGCCTTTAAGAAGCAGGTCCAGTCAAGCATAAGCAGTGCAACCTCTTTTAACACAGAAGGTTGTTCCTAATGCAGAATTCAGAAGAAATGGTTTCTGTTCATCTTGGTAGGCCACAGCTGAGATTTGTTACTTGAGTCTTATCTTGAGGTCCTCTCTTTGTTAGGGCACCTCAGCACAGAGCTCTTTCTGATAATATTTTTCTCCGTTCATGAAGGCTAAAATGAGTGCTACTTGGCTGGAAGACTGCCACTGATACAACCCATACATTGCCATCTGGGTTTCTGTCATTGACTTGTAAAACACAATGACATTTTTTTAATGTTGTTGATATTTCTTTGAGTTTGTAATGAAAAGGACCCTCTGTCTTAACATGTGGGAAAACACATTATTTAGATTTTCTTCTCACTATAGCATTTTTTAGCAGCTCTACACTTAGGTTTAAACCTACTTTGCAGTGGGTTTAAAGCATAACTGCCTCACTAGCTGCAAGACTCCTGCAACGTGAATTTTTACATTTCCACCATTGGACAGGAAACAAAAGATTGCTGTCTGTAGCCATAAAGAAATTATTGCTGTGTGCAGAATAAGGTCTAAGTTTCACAGAGGCCTGCAGAGCTGCTATGAATTGCTCTTGTTTAAATTCTATTTGAATAGAGGCCAGTGAGCTTTCTCTGGAAGACAAAATGGGTAATTGAGAAACCTAATAGCTGTTCATCTGATATGGCAACTAGAGTAATTGTGGGGTAGAACCAAACTGGACTCAGGGAAGCAAAGTGTCTGTCATAACACAAGATCTACTGAATAGGTAAAATTGATGAGAGACCTATAACATTTCTTTCCTGTCCATGTATTTGTAACTAGGTTAACACTCCCACAAAGACTTATGGGATGGGAAAAGGCCGAGCTGCTGATCTGAAATACATTGAAGCTTGTGCAAGACGAATTGTACAAAACTCAAATGGCTATAAAATTGTCACTGAGAAGAGCACAGTTCCAGTACGTGCTGCAGAGAGCATTCGTCGAATATTTGATGCCAATACTAAGCCTAACTTGGATTTGCAGGTAAGCATAATCTTTGAGTTGTGGATTTAAGGACGCTGGTTTTTGCTTTTTATCTGTTGTTCTTTATTTCACACTTTATCTGCGTGCTTGCAGGTGCTGTCTAACCCAGAGTTCCTCGCAGAGGGAACAGCAATCAAGGACCTGAAGAACCCAGACAGAGTGCTTATTGGTGGAGATGATTCTCCAGAGGGACAGAAAGCTGTCCGTGCGCTTTGTGCTGTTTATGAGCACTGGGTGCCTAAAGAGAAAATCCTCACAACTAATACCTGGTCATCAGAACTGTCTAAGCTGGTTAGTATTACTCACTACTCTTGTCACTGTAGTGAGTGAAGGATGCAAGCGAGACAAAGCTCTTAAGCAGAAGCTTAGTGAAACTGAGTGATGCAGCTAGGAAAGACAGAAAGAGTTTGGAGGACCCAGAATATGTCAAAGGATATTAATCTTTTCCAGTGATCTCAGTTGAGCTAATAGATGATATCAATTTTCCATGAAATCCTTGCCTCACTTTTATTGCTGTGTTATTACTAAGAGTAAACCATCAGTACTGCAGAAACTGGCTACCTTCATAAAATGTTACCAGGTCTGCAAGTTAAGTATTGCGTTATTGTGCTTAGATCTCATTAACTGGCGTTTATGTATTAAACTACTTACTACCATTTAGTCTATCAACAGAGCTACATAGTACTGGAGTAAGAATTACTTTAGTATCTAACTCTTTATTGATCTGTGGGCATCCTGGTTTCCAGAAGAATTAAACTCTCTGTACTATGTTTTCTGTTGTTGTTGTTTGTTTTGTTTACAGGCAGCTAATGCTTTCCTTGCCCAAAGAATCAGCAGCATTAACTCAATCAGTGCTCTGTGTGAAGCTACGGGAGCAGATGTTGAAGAAGTAGCAAGAGCTATTGGAACAGACCAAAGAATTGGAAATAAGTTTCTGAAAGCCAGTGTTGGTAAATAAACATATGTATTTTTTTCTCTCTCTCCTCCTTCTGGGCTTGCATTTAGTACTGCAATAGGTCTACTAATAGTGTTTTGAAATACACGATCTGATAATCTAAAATCTTCTACAGCATGGAAAAATATTGCTGTGAAGTATTAGCATAAGATCACTTTTTCTGGTGAAATGTCTAGGACTGAGGGTGTTCTAGACCCAGGTAATGTGAAGCACGTGGTATGTACTACCTGGGACACTGGAAAGAAAAGATGCAGCTCTGTTCTTATGAAGCATCGCAGATGACAGTGCTCTGCAAGATGTCTACTAATAAAAAATCCTATAATCTAGAGGCTCTTATGATTCGCTGAGACTGGTTTAAAACTTCTATTGACTTCAGTGGGATCTGAAGCAGACTTTAAGGCTTTTGTAACTGACAAAAAGTAGGTCCAGGCGTTTGGATTCTGAAGGATTCCTAACATTTTTCATTTGCTGGCAGTGACATCCTGGGAAAAATTATAATGCTGACTGTCAGTGACTGCCAAAAACTACTTGATTACAAAGACTGGGTTAGAGTAGTACCTTACTAATGCAAGCCACCTGTAAAATAACAATCTTCTTTTTCAGGGTTTGGAGGTAGCTGTTTTCAGAAGGATGTCTTGAATTTAGTGTACCTTTGTGAGGCACTGAATTTACCTGAAGTAGCCAGATACTGGCAACAGGTACAAGATTTTTTTTTTTTTTTTTTTTTTTTTTTGACAGGATGATGTCTCTTCAGCTTTTGAGAAGGCATGGATACCTTAAAAATGCTGATCATGTTGACAGCGTTGGGCTGAGAGCCCTAAAAATGTAATTTGATACTCGTGGGCTTTTAGGCTTTGTTTGGAGTGAATCAACTTGTCCGGACCAAATGGATTGGGAAGCTGTCTAGAAGTAGCAGTAGAAAATGTGAAATACAAACATATGTGGACTCCTGGCTCTGGCTTTGCAGGAGTCTATTCCCCAAAAGGTCTCTAATACTCCCTTCTAATTATCTGAAATGTGGCTGGATGTCACTCATAACTCCTCCTTAAACTTCTAAAATTTGGGCATCCTTCAGTTCTATCTGTAACGTTTGTCAGCTTCTTACATTTATCTGTGACATCCAGTAGCTTTCTACATCCTGTTCAGATAGTTTAACCTCCAGCCATGGGCTAGTCAGCCTCCTAGTTACTTGCTTGCCCCTCTAACATCAGCTGCTTGGGACAAGGAAGACACAGGTTTTATGCTGTCTGTCTGAAGATGTTCAGTTGATATCTTCCTTAAATGCACTTCATTAGGATAGCCTAGTCCATAGTAGAGAGGATTGCAATCCTATCAGTGAAGCTGAGACTAACGTACTGCATGAATCTTGTGCAAGCATCCAGGAGGGGGTTGATTTATTGTGGAACTTGAGTGTGTTGGTATAGTAGGATAGAGAAGGAGCCCTAGGTTCTGATATTTATTTGCTTCAAGATGTACTGTTTTTACTCAGTATAAGATGAAAGCAGATAATCACTGGAGCAGTGGGAGCTGCAGGAACTAACCACATTAGCTTGATAATCTGGTGAAGAATGGAGAAATTAATAGTCTTGAAAGAGACGAGGCAAAATGGTTTGGCTCTTTGTCATCTGAGATCACAAGGATGCTTCTCAAAATTCAATAGTTGATATCTTGGCAGCCCAAATGCATAGGAACACTTACAGTTTGCTCTGTATGGGGGTGTTTTTTATTTAACAATGCAGCCCTTTAGGCTTACGTTAGTGTAAACAAACTAGTTTTTACTGCTTTTATGCTCTCTTACTCTGTTTTAAGAGTAATTCTTTGCAGTGTCTCTATATGACTTTTTAAGCTGTGGACAGATCAGACAGTAAGAATGGCTGCTGCAGAGTTAGGGTAAGGTAGAGTGCTGTGTTCACACTGCACACACATAGGCAATAAGCAACCGTGAGCCCATTCTTTGTGGCATGAGTACTGCACTGTCAGCAGTTCATTGCAGTGCATGCACATGGGAGACCTCAGACAAGTCTGACAGGATACAAATTCTGGAGGATACACTGATCAGAGCAGTCCCAGAATCCTAACTTTTATTCTGTCTCACCTTTAGATAGGACAGGGCTCTCTAATACTAAAGTCTTCATCACTTGAGAACATGCCTACAGAAAGAAATGGTCCCTCTTACCCTATCGCCTGTTAGGCCTATGTTCCCCATCACCACCCTACCCTGTTGAATTGCATGATCACTGCTTTTATTTACTTTCCTCAAAGAAACCTAGTTCACCAATATCCTTCTGTATTGTTTATACCTTTATGTTTCATATGCTGCTGCTGTTAGTTCCTGCTTTGGGTTGAACTATAGTTCCCTATTGATTTTGACATTTTCATTTCAGTTTATGGTAAACATTGACTAGGTGGGGAACCTACCTTCCCTCTTTCACAAGTGATCCAGTGCCCTGTGTGTTCAAGGCTGGGGATCAAAGTGTGAAGCAGGCTGGGAGGAAAGCACTAGAACAACCAGGCTGAGTGAACCCACTTCTATGTAATAACAAAACCAAGGCACTTCAAAGTCTGTTGTAGTCACACTAGTTTTGTGCACTGAAATCTGTTAAAGCGGATTAAAAAAATCTAAAGTGTTCTCACAGTAGTCGGATACAGCAGGTAGGGAAATATAGGTCTGGCAATGGGATGTCTTTGTGACATCAGGTACTCTAACACTGAAACTGCTTTCCATGTTTCTGCCTAGAATAGAACATGTTGTGTATTTATTTACTTTTTTTTAATCACAAACAAGAAAAAGCCTAGCCTTTGAACTAGATTATACAAGATGGAGTGTGTGTGTGTGTGTGTGTGTGTGTGTAAATGCATTTGCAGTCTCTGATTAAAATTGGATCCATCTCAAGTTCATAAATTAACTAAACTTATGTTTGGATTATTTACGATACTGAGTGAAAATACTTGCCTTTCTCTTTCAAGCATCTCTTAAACTCGTTTGGCTTGATCATTAGTAGAATCTGTTTATAATTTAAAATGGCTCTCTTCTAAGCCATAACATTTTCTATAATTTCAGGTAATAGACATGAATGATTATCAGAGGCGAAGATTTGCTTCCCGTATTATTGACAGCTTGTTCAATACTGTCACTGATAAGAAGATTGCTATTTTAGGGTTTGCATTCAAAAAGGATACTGGGGACACCAGGTAAGAAAGTGAATTCAATTTACTAACGTGGATTCCCTACACTTGTCACAGCTGTGCAGCCAAACTCGGCTGCTCAATTCTGTTAATAAAAACAGATCAGCCATGGGATCCTTAATGTCTTTTGGTTGAATTGGTTTGTTGTATGGGTAGTGTTTCTTAAATGGGTGAGACAATTGATTCTTGATCCCTACAACATACCTCAATCTTTCATAAGCTGGAACAGATAACTCTTTTTGTTTAGTCCTTAACTTGCATGAGGAACAACTGATTTTTGAGTCCTTCCTTCTCCATAGTAAAGAATGCAAATATTTTTGGCAACTGACTCTAAATTGCTGTTTGAAGCCAAAGTTTCATCTTTGCTTCCCCAAAGATGTTTAATTCCCTCTTTCTATAAAGGGCGGACTTGATAAAATTCTCCCCAACTGCAATATGTGGGGCATGCCTACAAGAGTGATGCCTTGTTACCTATGGTTGATTGGAGTGCTAGGGCTTAGTATCTATCTCTTGCATGATTCAGCAAAAGAGATGTGAACTTTTTTGTGTGTATTACTCTTCTTGGCCTCCCTCAAGATTTCTATTTTGCTGCTGGCATAGATTATCACTAAGATGTTTAATGTAAAACCAGTATAAAAACTCTGGCACTGCATATCGTGACACGTGAAGACTTGCATTATTTAGAACATAACATCTGTTTTTTTAAATTGTTTAATTTTCTTCCATAGAGAGTCATCCAGTATCTACATTAGCAAGTATTTAATGGATGAAGGAGCAAAGCTCCACATCTATGATCCTAAAGTACCTAAGGAACAAATCATCTTGGATCTTTCACACCCAGGTGTCTCGGAAGATAACCAAGGTAAGAATGCTCATGTAAACCTTCTATGCCCCCCACATCCAGAATAAAAAACCACCCTATTCTCAAAATACACAAGGCCTGTTTAAATACTATGTATTCATTTTCACCATGGCAATTATGTACTGTTGGTTACACTTTAAGTAGAAGATTGCCATAGCTCCGAAGATTACTGTAACTCTTTCCCCTTTACCCTTAGCTTTTATAGGCTAATGCTAATTCTGTACTATTGCATCACTTTTTTTTTTTTTTTTTGGACAAATACTCATTTAAATACATGGAAAATAATTTTCTCTGCGTAATTTAAAGGAAGAGAAACAAGAATGTCCAGTAGTAGGAGAGACTGGTGTTATTCTGTGAGCAACTTTGTGTACTGAGTCCTATTGTGCCTGCGTATGTAAAGCAGAAGCAAAGAAGTAACTCTGGAGTTCACTGTAGAGCCTCCCCCCCCCCCCCCCATCACTTCCTAATTCATCTGTTCCTTTGAATTCAAGGTTTTAAGGTGATCATCTATGACTAGAAATTTCTTGGAGAAGCAGGGGCACTTGGGATTTCTTTCCCTGTTTGGGAGGGGCAGAATGGAGATGGTGCAAGGATACGGGAGAAGGATAGATCAGGTTGTTTCCAGTGGTGAAGAGAACGGCAGAAAATGACCTGTAGTGAAGGTGTATGTTATTTGACATGTCCTTGGACTTGAGAATGATGGGAGGGTTGCCTCTCGGCAGCTGCTGAGGCAGTCAAAGAATAAAGGCAGCCCTTAGTGCATGCAGTGAGACGTGTATTTTGTCTAGTGTGAACTGAGTATTAAACAGCAACTGTGGTGTGCTGGTGTTGTACAGGCAATAACCTTTGGGAGTTAACATTTGACCAGTTGATAGTTCCAGTTCTAGAGATGCTCTTGACTGTGTTTAAATCAAATTTGAATGCTTAACTTCAAACATCTAAGCTCCCAGATTCTATTCAGATGCCAGATACAAGCTGCTTTCATTAAATAAAATCAAAGTGACAAATGTAATGACATAAGACATCTCTAAGCAAGTGACACAAAACTCTCCTTGTTTGAGTAGGGTGACAAAGGAGGCTTGTGCCAGGAGTGCACCAGATTGCCAAAGACGTGTGCATAACAAAACTTTATTTTCCTTCTGTTACAGTGTCTCGGCTGGTGACTATAAGTAAAGATCCATATGAAGCCTGTGATGGAGCTCATGCCCTTGTAATTTGCACTGAATGGGACATGTTTAAGGTAAAAATGTTATCTTTAACTGAAGGGGGGGGGGGGGGGGGAAGAAGACAGTGTTAGGCTACTTATTTATTCTGTCTGCTTTAATTGCCCTTTATAGGAGTTGGATTATGAACGTATTCACAAGAAGATGCTGAAGCCTGCGTTTATCTTTGATGGTAGGAGAGTTCTTGATGATCTTCATAATGAGCTACAAGTCATTGGCTTCCAGGTAACCAGCTGGGTGGTGCTTCTTCTGGGGTTTTCCTTCTGTTTCTGCTCACTGGAATGACTGAATAGCAAGGAGGGGGAGGGGAAACTGTTCTCTTGAGGTGAGGCTTTAAATCTAAACCAATCTGTACTTCAGTCTCTCTTCACTAGCACACTTTTCCTCCAGTACCTTCCTGTTTTGAAAACTCATACTCCTATAAACCAAGCTCCACTAGACTATGCCATCAACATTCAGCAGTATAAGCATGCCTTGCAACACTTCTAGCAGAGACAGAATTTGACTAATGCTAAAATCACCAAATCCCTGAATAATCTGATAAAGCATCTCAGCCAGTCACAATTAGAACAAAATCAAGACAGATTGGNCAGCTTGAACAGTAATTAGACTGTTTGTACATGAGCCTGTATAAGTTGCTGTAACCAGTCTAGTGCTGTGGTCATACAGTGAAGCTGTTATAGGCAAATAATATGTGACTGCTTAAACAACTCTTTTTTCAGAATGTGCTCATGTAACCACGTAGTTAACTCGGATGTCTGTCTAGAATTAATTAATAATAAATTTAGCAGAAACTTAAGGAATATTATTTAAAACAGTTTAAGTTAAAGTATATTGTCTTTTAGTGCTTTGTCTGACCTACAGTACTTATTCAAGAGGAAAGCTACAGCTCTTCTCACTTACTAGGCATCTAAACTATTTCTTACTAGTTGATATTTTGTCCTCTGCAAGCTCTGTCCTTAATAATTGACATTAGCCTAAGTTAGAAATCAGGGGAAATCTCACTGAATTTTGCAGTCTCTGGTGGGTGGGGGTGGGTGGGTGTTTTATCTTTGTATGTACTTTCTCTTAAATATTTTAGCTGCCTTTAGCCTTCCAGAATTATATTATTTCAAAAAGAACCCACTGTGTGAAGGAGGATGGGGGAGCTTTTTCTAATTCCAATTTACTGGATATGGATCTCCTAAACAAAGGAGGCTTGAACCCACACTTTCTGAATACTCAGAAACATTTTATAGTATTATTTGTACTGATAGTCCTATGGAAGCTGAGGCACATGAATGCTTAAATTTGCAGGATGCAGCTCTTTAGATATGTGAAACGGGAACCTGTGAAAGGCTGGCTTTTTTAAAACTCTTTGCACTTGTACTTCCAGAAATTGTCCCTGAGCGCGCTGTGCTTTATGGCTTCTATTAGGCTAGTGTTCATCAAATGTAGTCACGACCCTGGATTCCTCATGATGCTGCCTACGTGACTCTGCTAGTTTGTTATGCTCACTTGCTATATGTGCCTTCTCTTTCAGATTGAAACAATTGGGAAGAAGGTGTCAGCCAAAAGAATCCCTTTTGCTTCTTCTTGTGAAATTCCGAAGTTCAGCCTGCAGGACCCACCTGTCAAAAAGCCTAGGGTATAATGTTTAATAGGTACTAAAGGAATTCTGTGGACCTTCTTAGTGATAATAACTGTAAGCCTATGCTTTTTTTAAGGAAAGATATTTTTCATAAACTAAAATCAATTTTACACTAGAAATGGTACCTGGTACATGTGAATTCAGTCTATTTTCAAATCTCTATTTTTATAACAATTTTTTGGTTACTGCAGATGGTACAGACCTGTTTTTAATAATGAAACAACCTTTAAGTGGAAAAAATTACCATCAAACTGCAAATTTTTGCTTCCAGAAATGTTCCTAAATAGCACTTTAAATGTTTCAAGTGATATGAGGGGAAAAAGAACATCTTTTTACTTTAGTCCAGTTAGTGATTGGGAACTTTTGCCTCAATTTTTTTAATTTTCCTTTGGGGGGAGTAATTCTTTTTCCTGTTGAATGCCTGCTTTAACTGGCATTGGAGTCAAATTTGCCTAAAACTTATCTCTTAGTAGGTTTGGGTTGAGCTCTAATACAGAGCTGAGTGCAACCGTAATATCCTGATCGTGATTGGGATCAATGGACACAGATGCAATCTGAACTGCATCTGTTGGGAGGCCAGATAGTTTTGCAGACATCTATCATGTAATTGGCAGTGGACTAGCAGCTATAAACTGATCCACTGGCAAATATCATTTTTGATTCGTTTGTCTTGCCTACATTCCATGTGCAGCACATAAATTATTGATTTAATCAGATTACTGGGGCAAGTTTTTCAGAAATTACTGTAATACAACCCATCTTCAGCAGAGAAGCATTCTGCTTGCTGCTTGTGTGAACACTGAATTTAAACAGAATTACCTTAATTCAGTGTCAGTCCAAGTAGAAAGCAAATGTTGGCTTCACAGCTACCTGACAGTTACTTTTTTTTTTTTCCTGTCCTTTCTGCTTATATACTTCAACTGAAAGCAGCTTTCTTAATGAATCTGTGAAAATTATTCTCTGCTGTTCAGAAAATAAAAATTCAGCCCCATAAGTTAGTCAGCTTGCTACCTCATTTAACTAGCAGGAATGAATAGTTCCTATGTGATCTTGATACTTTTGCCTTTACTATTACTTTATCTCTACTTGTTTTTATTCTCAATTGGCCAGTGCTATTAAAATCTTTGAGATTATGAAGTTTGTGTTTGGCTTGTTGCATGGGGTTGTGAAATGGAACGCAGGCTAGGAAGGATGACCATGAACAGGTTTCAGACTAGAAGGCATAGAAGTCTTAGTTGAATAATAGTAGTGTTGGGATGTCTTTTAAAAAAAAAATTTTTTTTTAAATTTAAAAAGCCTGTAACTAGTCACAGAACACCTTCTGATTTTATTCAACAGATGTGCCTTCGAGTATGCTATATCAATGGTTATACTGAGAGCACAAGATCAGTATCTTGGTAATGAGAACTGATACTGTAACTATTTACCCACAGAAATGCAGATACAATGCAAGCTTTAGGACAGCTTTGCAGCTTTAAGGAATTCATATAACAATTTGAGGAGACAATACAAGGCAGTGTTATCTGTTTGTTCCAATAGCTGTACTCTTGAGCCAGATGCTTTCAGATCCTGCACCTCAATGGCCTCTAGATGAGGACTGGCTATGTAGCAATCGCTCAACGCTTTGGGCAAATATGCCTCAAGCTTTTTGCTGTATCACAAGATTCTTTGAATGCATCGGAAGCTAGCCAAAATGACTGGGGAATTATGGGGACTTAAGCTATCATCTTCCATCATGACATCTTTTCTTCCCAGTTCATTAGTGCTGCTTTCATATAATGCCTGGAGAGCAAAGACAACCCTCTGATACAGCTGTGGTACATGTAAGCACTGTGATCCAAATGGTAGATCACACCGTCTGTGCAGGTAGACACCGTCAGGGCTACTCCCAGCAGTACCAGAGGGCAAGCTGGTAACTTCTTGGGGATTAAGATGGTACTGACGACAGCACTCATGTTGACTGAAGCTGTGCTAGAAGACTTTCTTGTCCTGAACTGTATTCAGGGTAGCACAGCACTGTTTCAGGACTCATCTTAATAGGAGGGTGAGTAGAGATTACAGAGAACCAGGATGTTATTCAGAAACTTGCACGTAGCTTTAATAGTGGCCTCCCTGTATGGGACCTGTCTTGGTCAGTTTGAAATGGAAACATGAAACATTTAAAAACTTCCTGTGTGAAGTGTTGCTCCTGTTAACCATGCAAGATCTGTAAGGCTGGTTAGGGCTCCTGAGGCTTCCAGTGGCTTTTCACACACTCTCCCAAGGAGACTGAGGAACCAGGAGTACCCCTATTCTTGCTCCGTTTCTCCTGGGGACTTGGCCAAAGCCTGGATTGTGACTTGTCTTAATCATCAAGACGACAAAGACTGGGAAATTTCATTACAGTGGGGAGTGCACTCTAGTGGGTCTCCCACTCTAACTGGGGAGTGGCAGATCATTTTCTGAAAAACACTACGTGGTATAACTGGTACTGGTGTTTCCCTTGCTTTCTTGAGGAGTCAACTTTTTTTTTTTTGGCTGCTGCATTCTTTCAGTGGAATACTAGAATTGTGGGATGAGTCAGGTTTAACAATTTGAACAGCTGGTGGTGCATGCCTTCAGGATACCAAATACCTTGCATATGTGCAAGGGAACCTTACCACATGCCAAAAGAAAGACCTTCAGAAGCTTTTGCAGCACTGTGAATAACCAGTTATCCTCTTCAGAGTACAGTTGCCAGGGAAATAGAGTTGGAGATGACTTGCATTCCTGCTTTGAAGGTTTATGTTTGCAAGTAATGCATGAAAGAGATGGTTCTTAATGCTGTTGTGTCTGTGGGATATTAGAGCATGTAACTCTTGATAAGAATTGTATAATATGAGTAGTAGACTTTTGTGCTCTGATTTTTTTTTTTAATAAAATGCAATCCAACAGTAATACAGCTTTCCATTGCAAAAGTGTGGATATAATAGCTGAAGCAAATGCAGCTTAATACAAGCCTATGAATAGCATAGGCACTGCATATGTGAATTGTCTTACTCAACATGTATTTAGACAAATCCATGTGCCAGACAAGATGTACTGTTTTTTCTTCTATATGTATTTAACTCTTAGTCCAGCTAAAACTAGTCTTGTTCCTGGAATGAGATAGTCAAGAATATTGCAAGTGAATAGAACACACACATTTTTGACCAAGACAGGAGCAGTTAGAGGAGAGATTTCATAGCGGCTACCAACTTTATACCTCTCTTCATCCCTTGAAGGTCTTCTGTTGGCAGTGATCTAGAACTTACAGTATGCTATAATCTTGCTCAACAACCTGACTGAAATGAGTTGTAAAACAATGCAGGAAATAAGGGGTTGTCTATGAATGCTTTAGGGATGCTAGTGTCAGTTTTCATTATCTTTTTTCCCCTGTTCCAAGCTGAGAATTTCTACTGCAAGTTGAACATCATCTTTAATAATAACTTGCCACATGTTGTAGTAAAGAAGCATACTTTTTTTTTTAATTTTCAAATAAAGGTGACACCAATATTATTTACTGATCAAGTAGGAAAAAATTTTAAAACTATTCTTAAATGAACACTCTAATTTTGTTGATTTAACATAGAGCTGCAGCAATTGTCTAGTCAGCTGCATAAGATTTAATTATGCTTTACATGTTGTAGTAGATTGATATGATGCTAAAAAAAAAAGCCATTCTCTTAAAGAATGTGTCAACGTGAGATCATATTCTCAAAACTGTTTATTTTCCTGATTGCATGGAAAATTATTGTTTTTATAGTACCTTATGGCTGCTTTGTGAAACTCTGACAGAATGAAGTGATTGACATACAAAAAGAGAAAGTCACTAAACATGAAACTTCATTGGAAACAAAACTGGAAAAGTCATGAGTTGTAGGAGTGTTTGGTGTCTTTAACATATAGTTATAGAAAAAAATGGGCAATAGGGAAGAAAGATGGTTGTAAAAGCAGTTTCTCAACTAGGAAAAGAATTCTGAGACTTGTCATTTCCATTGTACAAATGGCTAGAGGTCCTCAAAGAATCTAAAACAAACAAAATACACATTTATGAAGTCAAAATGTGTCTGCTTTCTACAGAAACCATAGCAAAACATGATTAGAAAATAGCTTGTGTAACTTGGTGCCTCCTGTCAGACAGTTGTGTAAAAGCATGAGATCATCTGAACCACCCAGCAGCTCATAAAATATTTCTAACATGAAATAACGTTAGACTGTGTTTAAAGAAGCATTATTTCTCTCACTAGAAAAAAAAAGTCATGGATAATTATTGTGCAATGTCCTCTTTATCAGTTTTAAAATGGCTGTATAGCTCAGAATTCCTTTTTCTGTTTTTCTGGTGTCAATATGCTGAAAGAGTAGTAACTTGGCAAAAGCTACAGTAATATTCTCTTAAATTCCTCTATAGGCAAGTCAAAACCATTATTCGTAGTAGGACCTCTAATAAAGGCTGGCAGCTGTTAAACATGTAGGTATCCTGGTGTTAATGTTGTACCCTCCCTGCCTGCTGTTGCAGAGGGAGTATTCAATTTCCTTACCCCAGTGATAACCTTCCACTGCTCTGGTATTTGGTCTGTTTCAGCTGACCAGGCTCAAAGCATGCCTGGTCTTTCCAAGACTACTGGGCAGATGTTTTTTTTTTATAATTTAAAATTTTTGCCAGATTAATATATTCTTTATGGCCCAGGTTTGTCTCCCCCTAATTTACACTATCATTATGCTGCTTAATTAATGTATTTCTACTGGCTTAAGACTATTTGTCTTCATAACACTTTAATATTATTATACTTCATTTTGTGAAGAGTTAATTGTGCGCCACTGGCCTCTGTGGTATAATTTGACTTTTGTTGTTTGTGACAGTACCAAATTTCTGCTATTATATTAACGTGCTAATTAGCTGTCACCCTTCTAACATCTTGCACGTGGAGAGGGTCTGCTCTCCTTCCCATAGACTACAGTAGCATACATAACTACTACAGCCAGCTACAGGATTACCTCAGAGAGGACAGTTTGGGACTAGACAACACATTCCTGGCATGTTTCCCAATTTCAAAAACTGTATCTAATGCTCAGATGGACAACTGAGAATTATTAGGGAGAGGCTATCATGACTGAAAAGAGAAAAATTTACAGCTGCTAGTATACCATGCTTTTATTTCCACTTGAGCTTAGCACAATACATAACAGAGTCCACATTTCATCCACTGTGCAATCACTACTCTGCATTCAGGTTTAACAGCCAGACCAAGTCTCCAAGGGGCAGGTAACCAGACCAATCAAACAAACACCACCCCCTTAGAGTGGGTACTGAACTTTCCTTTAATGCTAAGACAATATCTATGGAATAGAAACACAGTATGGAACATCCACAGTTCTGCATATCCAATGCTGAAGAAGCACCTGTGCAACACAGCAGGGTTTGTTATAGTCCCAATACCCAAACTAGGGGTGGCTCTGCTTATGCTGTTATGGAAATACTGAATTTCTGTATGTTTTAAATTATACATCTATCCAAGGTTAACTGTCTTGCCACAGAGGACTTGTTTTCTTCAGCTTGATACATTATCAAGGCTCACCCATTGAGACATGCAAGCACCTGAAAAGCATTAGCTATCAGAATGGCATAGTTAATTTTCTTAAGATGCAGATAAGAGACACCACTTCTTGAAAGTTTATTAACAGTACATTCTCTGGTGTGGTTCAAGATAGTCGTAATGTGGTCCTTTGTCCTGTACGCTTCTTTAGAACTCTTATTTCCCAGAGTCCCTGCAAACTTGCGCTACGTGATAATGGTAAGATTCATCAAGATATCAGTACCTTTCAAATTACCTATTATTAGCATCTTAACAAGGGTCTAATTGCAGCAATATTGATGGTAGTATCAAATCTGTTTACTTAAACCTGTCTGATTATTTTTCAGCTGACATTTCTTCCACCTCAGTTTCTTTGCTCTTTCAGAATCAGTTCTGTCTTCTGGCTTGTTACTGAACACTGAAAGTACTACGCAGTTGTAGCACTGCCAGGAGGGATTAGGTAAAATAATGTTAAGTGTTTTGGCGAGAGTAAAGTGTTCTAGAAAGATAGTAAGTTTACTCATGCCTCCACCATCTGGTCTTCTGTATTTCTGGAACTCGATGTAATTACGAGCTGGAAAAAGGATCCTTAAAACTGACTGCTTTAAATAGGTTCACACTCATTTTCAGATGGCTTTTGTCTTTCTTTTTTCTACTAAGTTCTTCAAGAAGAATTCACCTAATCAAAAGGGAAAAAAAAACACCAAAAATGATTTGTATGTGTTTCCATGAAATGAAGCAAAAGAATACACATTCTTACTTAATGAGTATTGAATTCTACAACACAATTGTTCTTACCAGTATTCTATAGCAAATCAATTTGACACAATGCCACTTTCAATATATACAGTAGGGATGTAAAACAAAACAAAACAAAAAAACCATAACCCAACAAGCAATACCTCCCACCCCCTAAAAATCCTGATTTTCTTCAAGCCCAGTTTTATGGAAAAGCTCTGCTGCTTTGTGGTTTCAAACAGGCTGAGGTGAATTGATTTAATTAAAAATTAATTCCTATTTTATAAAGAATCAGCAACTTGTAGTGAAACCTGCTATAAATCTTGCTTGAGCTGGCATTAAAATAGTCTGAGAAGCAAGGTGCCCCAGATGATTCTTCCCTGCTCTCTCCTTAGGAAAAAGCAGGATGTTGGACCTACACAACAGTTCCACTAAGATTAGTTACTACTTAATACCCAGTGCTTTGTCAGAAAAAACACTGCCATAAGTGTGTCTAATTATTTCTAGGGCACTGCAAATAAATTCTGCCTACAGCAATAAAATTGCATCACAAAGGACCCCATTAAACCCTGAAGTGTTTAAGAGGCAGAATGTAACAGTAAACTTGAAGATGGTGTACCCTCTGTATGAATCCTACCTCATGCATTAAGCAATTGTACAAATACCAGTGAGTGCCATATTGATGCATTTAGATGAACTACAGAAGACAGTAAGTGTAAATAATAAAAAACAAAGGATAACTAGATAGGTTGCCCTTGAGCAAAGGTGAGCTTTGTTGCCTATTACTTCACAGTTTTAACTGTTACAAAAAATGTCGTGTCCTAAGTAATCTAATGCTTTTTAGTAATTTACCTGCTTTATAGGAGGAACGCACTAACGGCCCGCTAGCTGTGTAATGGAATCCAAGATCATTTCCTACTTTTTCCCAGTATTTAAATTTTTCGGGAGTTACATACTCCTCAACCTGAGTGAAAAGAATTCATTTTGATCAGATCTTAATGTAAAGGAAATAGATATAGACAGCATGAAACACAGTTATATCTCAAGTCCAAAATGTTACATTCCAAAACTTTCAACAGTCAAAGTCACAAAAACGACTTTCCTCTCTGCTTTTTACCAAAAGAATGCATTTTATTTGCTTTCCAAATATAGCTGAAAAGTTTAGAATGTGATTTCTCATTGTGGCTTCATCATTATCTTTACTCAGTTTTTGAATGGTCCTTTTGCACAAACCGTTTTTTGTCCAAGTTAGTA
Source organism: Anseranas semipalmata (assembly GCA_013399115.1). NCBI lineage: Eukaryota > Metazoa > Chordata > Aves > Anseriformes > Anseranatidae > Anseranas > Anseranas semipalmata. The sequence continues at coordinate 306,647 of VXAA01003997.1, read as the reverse complement.
AAAAATACAATAGTCCTAGAAATCTCTTAACTAAGAGGTATTTCAGTGAAACAGTAACAGAACAGAGACTCAAGCTCTGGACAGATTACAGAAGGAGAAAATGGTAATTTTCACAGCTGAAGTGGCACCATTAAGGGACAGCCTATGACACAGCAAACGAGAGCTGGCTCGAGCCATTATGTTTGAGGCATACACTGAGACTCTTGTTTTGCAGAATCATGCCTCAGCTCCAGCTGTCTCCCCAGCTAACAGTAGCAAGTAGCAATGGGAAGTCTGTAGAACATGGAAGGGATTAGATAGCTGAGGTCGTTTCCAGCAAGGAGCCCATGACAGATGAAAATCAAGTTCAATGAGGAAAGAAATTTTTCCCAATATCCACAGTTAAGGGAAGGATGCATATCAAGCTTCATTTTAGGAAGAAGAAACTTTACTGCAAGGCACAGACCATAACGCTGCCTGTAAATGAAAGGCACGTTTACCTTTAGGTGACGTTTTGTTGGTTGCATGTACTGTCCTAGGGTCAAACAATCTACATCTGCTTCACGCAATACTGAAAAATAAAATTCCTCGTTAGTGGCAAAAGCATCACAAGGGATTGTCAGCAGCTGGAAAACACCCTACTTGCAAGACTGAACCAGGGTCACTCCGCAGCCCCTTGCGGGGGTTACATTCTGCTCTCCAGTGAGTGGAGCCTGCAATCTCCATGAGCAGTAGCCATGCACCTCGTTCTGAGATCCAGGCTGCTGCACAACCCGCTCAAGTTCAGAGCTAGAGGGAACATCATTACACTGCACTACAGTCACTTGTCTCACTGCAGAGATGACACGCTCTTTTTTAGTTCACTGCTTTTCACTGCATCTTTAGGTCAGAGCCTTCATTTAACAACAAAAAAATGGATGCATGCACATCCATGAGCACTTCTCCATTGTTTCAAAGTCTTCATGCTGAAATTATGCGTACTTTTCTGAAGAGATATAAATCCAAGGGAAGTTGCCAATGTCTTTTGCCAGTTTTACACACTTAAGGGTATATGTTAGTTTTGATGCCTGCAGAAACTTGCAAGCTGTCTGCTGATACTAGGCAGGAAGGATGGGAAAATCAGGAACTGTAATCTTATGGTCCAGACTGTAAGACAGCTGTAGAAAAAACAGACTATATCACTGCATTTTAACTATGGGTTATTGTACACAAAATAAAGTACCAGGTAGATATTCTTTCAGCTGGATATGGGAGAAATGTCATAGAATTTATGAATTTCTTCTTACAAGTGCATTGTATTCACTTACCACTGTGAACTTTTCTCCTCTTAAAAATAAATTTCAAAGAAAACATACAAAAATGCTACAACTCCAAGGATAGCCTTTTTCTTTTTAACATCTAAGTAAGCCAAAATAAATTAAACAATAATGTCTTCTATTTCTAAAAATGAATGTGCACTAAGGCAACTATGTTGCAAGGCCATAATCCTTCTTCCTCCTCGAAATCCTTCATTATTGCAAGGATTATGGATATTAAAATAGTCACAAAAAGACAGTTATAACTGTCATTGAGATCAACAAGAAATGGATCTACATGTCAAATTATTTCTGAAAATCTGAAAGCCATATGAAGGCAAGATATTTCAGCAGTTCAGACTTTTTTAACCGAACTTTTTTTTTCTGTAAAGCCTAGAAAATTTCCTCCACCAGCAAACTGCTCTGCAAGGATGCTTACAGCTGTTTTCCAACACACTGAAGGTCATACATGCGAATGTGTATTTCAACAGCAACTTACGTTTCATTGTTGAGTATACTTGTTCATCTGTCTCGCCTAGCCCCAGCATAATGGAGGTTTTAGAAATTACACCAGGCTGGACCTCTTTAGCATGCTTCAGCACACGTATGGATTGCTCAAAGTTGGCTCGGGGATCACGGACTTTCCTTTTAATGTTTTCACCACAAGGAAAAAAAACAAAAACGCGTGGAGGACCGCATGTGAATTAGAGATGCCACGGAAGTCACGTTCTGTTACATTCTACGAAGTAAACCCGACAGCTTCGAGGTGTCAGCTCGGTGGTCTCACACCGGCCGACAGCTCCCCCAAGACCTCCCTCACGGGCGCGGTTCCCCGCGCGGGCAGGAGCGAGGGGAGGCGCCGGGGCCGCGGGGCTCTGCGGGCCGCCCGGAGCGCGGCGGGAAGCAGCGGGGCC
>VXAA01003997.1:265623-298535 GCA_013399115.1 Anseranas semipalmata | reverse complement strand
CCCAGCCGGGTGCCCCCCGCACGCCCTGGTGCCGGGGGCCGTTCCTGCCCGGCCACAGCCGCTCGCTGGCTGCCTCGTGCCCCAGCATCAAAATGAAGCCCCGGCGCCTCTGCGGTACCGGGCGAAGCCGTTCCCGAGGCTGTGTCCCCCCGCACAGCCGGGGGGCCTTTAGGGACCAGTTCTCCCCCCCGCCGCCGTGCTGGGCCTGCAGTGGAGCTGAGCGCGGAGGCCGCCGCCGCCTCGCTGGGGCCCGGGCGGGGGCAGCGGTGTTTGTGTCGGTGGCGGCACGGAAGGGGTTGAAGCACCTCTCGGCGCTCCGTAGGTGTAGGTTTCGGGGTGTGTGTGGGGGGGAACGGCGAGGGAGGGGCGGAAAGGGCGCAAAACGGGGCTTCGGCTTCCAGGCCTGCAGCTTCTGTCGGTTGTCGTTTGCAGAATGAAGACCATTCTCAGCAACCAGACCGTTGACATCCCTGAGCAAGGTATGTCTGCGTGTGCGGTTGGAAGGCCTGGGGTACCAGCCTCGCAGCTGGCTAACGTGCGTCTGTCTTTGATTTCCAGTCAGTGTTTCGCTGAAGGGCCGGACAGTCATTGTAAAGGGTCCCAGGGGAACCCTGCGAAGGGATTTTAACCACATTAATGTGGAGCTGTCCCTCTTGGGAAAGAAACGCAAGAAGGTAAGTGCTGCAGAGTTGGTTTTTATGCCCATAGAGAAAGAGTAGCTTATCCATTAGCTTAGAAACTTGACAGTGGAGGAGCTTAAAGCAGATTCTCTTTTTGCTGCAAGTAAATTACTTTGTTTATTTTTGTACTTTTAAAAGAAGTTGGGCTTGTGGAATGCTGGGACCTGCTAGGGTCCATGACAGACCTGAAGTTCTGTCATGATTTGGACTGAAGTTGTTGATTGATTCGTATATAGTTGCAGTTATAATTATTGGAAAGGGGGTTGCCAGTTGTATGCTGTTTTGTAAACTGACTAGTTTTAACTAGATAAAATCAGTTCTGTGCATTTAAATTTCCAGAATTGACAAGTTACATTGGGAGAGCTTATGTTTTCCAAATAGGTGCATCATATTTTCATGTGGTCTTCAGGACTTCAGAAAAAAGGAAAGAGTGGCTGACTTCAGTAACTTTTTGATGAGCATCTACTGTATTGTAAAAATACTGGATGCTTACACAGCGCGTCATTAAAAAGTTGATAGATTACATATAGGTGACTGACTTCACAACAACTAGCTTACTAGTAAGCATCGGATACCACATTCTTCAGCTTAAGGTGTCAAAACATTTTTATACCCGCTACCTCTCCTAGTTTCTCTGAAGATTTGTTAGTATTGAGACAAAAAGAAGAAAAAAAAATTCCTGTGCATCGGGGGATTAGGACATAAGACTTGAGCTGGGTGGGTGTTTAACAGTTGTTCAAAGGAACAACATAGTTTTACATTTCTAGTAGTTAACCTGAACTTCTCCCTCTTAGTTTGTCACAAAAACGCTTTATTTTTGGTTTTGAAACATAACTGAGAGCTTTGTTAATTTTTTTTAACCTAGCTGCGTGTTGACAAGTGGTGGGGTAACAGAAAGGAGCTGGCAACAGTTCGCACAATTTGCAGCCATGTACAGAACATGATAAAGGGTGTTACACTGGTAAGTTTTATTTTGAAATAGAAGAACTGTCATTTTTGTTACAATAGTAGGCAGCCTTTTACTTTAGTGAGAGCTTTTTTAAGCATTCAAGTTATTGTGCATGTATCTTTCTCTATTTTTTTTCCCCTTTGCTGTCAAACAAGTTCTGCAGGTGGAGGAAAGCATGAACAATAAGCTCTGGATGTTTCTTGGGCTTAGTGTCTTATCCTTAGTAGGAAACTATTTTCAGTATATTTTGTTCTTAAATTTATCCAATAACCTTCATGCATATATTTTTGTTTTCTTTTTTTTTGGATGGGGTCTGATTTCTGTACCTAATGACGTCCTTTATCCTAGGGCTTTCGTTACAAGATGAGGTCGGTGTATGCTCATTTCCCAATCAATGTAGTTATACAGGATAATGGCTCACTTGTGGAAATCCGAAACTTCTTGGGAGAGAAATACATTCGCAGAGTGCGCATGAGGCCAGGTGAGTGTACCCAGAGGTGTTGTACTTTACTATTTCTAACAGGGGGTTCTAAACTGTTTTCTTTGGGTGCTGCCACTGACAGGAGGAGATGGCAGCATTTTCCAGTCTGTCTGAATATAAGTAACCTTACGATACATTTGCCACTGTTTAGGTTTATAATTGATAATAACTTTATAATTTATGTTTAGTAAATTTTTAATAAGGAGAAAGCTTGAAGTTAGTTATTGTAATAGGAGTTACAAGGATTCTGGTGTTTAATTTCATCATCGTTAGATCTTGGCAATGTTCGTTGTTGTTAAACTGCCGGTGCTCAATTTTAGATTGGTGTTTCTGTTTCAAACATTGTACGTGAATTAATTTCACAGCACATCATATTTTTGGTCTGTAAAGTGTTACTGTGTTTTGAATTTCTTCATTAGCTAGGAGCATGTATGGTAAACCTCAATTTTCATCTTACCCCATCTTGCATAATAGGAGTTTTAGCAATGTGTCTAACAGGGCAAACACTTGATGGAGCTTGTTAAAATTTGGGAAGGAAGAGACAAAACATTTCTTAAACACAGTTACCTTAAGATTGTAGGGGAAACTTTCCAGGTCAAACTTCTTTTTGGTAGCTTCACTACTGATGAAGGTATGGGTGTGACAGATGGTGTTTTAGGGTGGATTTAGATGAAAGCATCAGACTTGTCTGATAACGGTGTGTGATACAGTGTGGAGTTGCTTACAGTAGCTGCGACATTGATTTACGGTGGAATATTGAGTGCATTTGATTACTGTACTTGATTTTTTTTTTTACTTCAAAGATGGATGTTAGTGATGTTAGTGAAATGCTAGCTTAAAATCTATTAACTAAATAGATGAAACTTTAAAATCTTACTTGTGTTACTCTCCTTGCCAGTGAAAGCTTCCCATTAAGTTCTTGAGTGTGGTAGTGCTTATCCCCTATGAATGTTTCCAGTGTTTCTAGTGACCTGTTGCTTAGCCTGTCAGAGGGTGTTTTTTTTCTGGTGACTTATGTAGGGTGAGTCCAGTTTTGTCTTAGTGAACATAAGAATATGGAAAATGGCACCACCTAGCTGACAGTGTCATGCTGGCAAAACCTCTAGCTTATGTGCTGTGTTGGTGATTAATGCTGTAATGTAGTAACATTTAAGTGAGAACATCACTCAGTGCAAGTCGTGTTCTGGATGCAACTAATCTTTGTGTGCTGAAACTGTTGAGAGGACAGTCCTGGAAGAGCTTTGGCAGGGACTGTTTTAATTAAGTCATAGAAGCTCACTATTGCCTAGAGTAATACTGTCTAGATCCATGATTTGGGACAGGACGTAATACTGTATCCTTAATACCTCTTTAATGTCTTCACCAGTGACAGATGGTCTGTGCATTTTGCTTTCTGTAGGTGTTTCCTGTGCAGTATCTCAAGCCCAGAAAGATGAGCTGATCCTTGAAGGGAATGACATTGAATTGGTCTCCAATTCAGGTTTGTGAAGTAGATGCAGGGGAAGATTTAATGGTGTGGTCCCTTTTACCTGAAGATGTCAATTTAGCAAACTATTTTTTTCCTTTATCTCTAACACTGAGGTAAATGATAGTTCAGTGTTTTTTTTGTCTTATTTTTTTTTGTCTAATTTTTTTGAATTGCTCTTCATTGGTTCTTTTGCTTTTTTTAAAACTTAGAGTTGTTCTTAAAAGTCCCCAGGACCTTTTTTCTAGTGAGTATTGATTGCCTTTTTGGCAGAAAACTTCCTCAGCTCTTCAGTGGTACAAGTATGCAGTAACAGACTGTCTCTGCCCAAAGTTGCCAAGATAGGCTCGGTGAAATGTATTATTTTTTCATCAGAACTGACAAGATTTCAAGTTGTTAATTCCCTTCTCCAGGCGACAGTTTTACTTATTAGTTGAAATATAGGAGAGGCTATGTGGTTGGATATCTTGTTTTGTGCTAATGGTCTTGGGCTTTGTTTGTAGCTGCCTTGATCCAGCAAGCCACTACAGTCAAGAACAAGGATATCAGGAAATTCTTGGACGGTATCTACGTCTCCGAGAAAGGAACAGTACAGCAGGCAGATGAGTAAAACTCTTAATAGGTTGGTGTCATCTTATGCAGATTGCTGTTATTTTGTACATTAATATGGTGTGTTCATCAGGTCAGTTAATTTTTTTCTGAGGACAAGGCTGGCACCTTAGCTTTCATTTTAAAGTCTGACTTACAGAATGTAGGAGCTGGGAACAATAAGGATGTGAGACAGTGTGCTTGAGAAGCAAACGTTGAGAGATGGTTACTTGAATGGGGGACTTGACAAGACTTGTCTATTTGACCAAGGCAGTGGTTAACCATGTTCCCTAAAGGGATGCAGTGGTATAAGGCTTCTTCATATCATAAAACTTCTACTAGTTTTCTTGACAGCAACTTTGCATCTTAACTTAATAACCTGGTTTTACACTACTGTAGGGATAAACATCTAACTCAAGTGCTGTATTTCTGTGCTGTGAATGCTAGTTATGGTGACAATTGGGAATTGAAAACCAACTGACCTGGGATGAAAGACCAGTTTCCAGCTATTTACAGAGAAGACTTTCTTAGACTAAAGTTCCTTCTGGTTGGACACTGACTTCACTTTAAAACAAAACAAAAAAGAATAGCACTTAATTTATATGTAAGGGTCTTCTGTGTAGTTTGTGCAAATGCTTGTAAACAAAGGTAAGTTTAACAATGGCAGCTATTTAACATTGTGTATGTACATTTGTTTCTGAAGTTTTGTTCAAGGATTTAGGGTTAATTTAAGAATTTTAACTGCTAGAGGAATTCGATGTATTTCAGCTATATATAGTTCCATACATGGTACAAAATACTACTTGTGCAGGGTGAGTCAGGCTGAGTTGCATTTAAACTAAATGTTGTGTTACTTCTAAACCTAAGCTTCAGACAAAAGATTCTAATGAAGTGAGTTTCATAAAAAAAATTTTTTTTATCAGCAGCCAGACACCAGGCACTTACAGGCTACTGAAAAAATGATTTTTAATGCTGTTCAGAGTTCCTTGAGAGACAGAATGATTTGTTCCCTTGTTGCTAAACAATTTTGAGCCTTTACTAAAGATTACTTGACAATGAGTAATCTTTTCTGCATAAAGATAAGCAAATTTTTGAGCTGTTTTTTGTCTTGCCTTAAAAGTACAAGATAAATTAACGTGTTATATGTCCATAAACTTTGAATTTCTCGTTTGCAGTGCTAAAGCCTTTCTAAAAGCTCTTTAACTTTTTATTTACAGTTGTCTAGGTCCTGAAACAAACCCCCATTAGGCAGCATATCGGCAAGTACTGGATTGGAGCATCTGATACAAAAACTGAACAGGATGAGAAGTTTAATAAAATAAAACATATTTCATATCCTGGCCTCTTCTTTTATGAACTAAATGGTGATGGTGTGAACCTGTTCAAGATCTTCTGGAGAAGCAGGTTATCACAGGGTGATGAAAAATAGTTTAGCGCTGTGTAATGTTTGCAGTCTTAATGTGTGTAGTGTTGCTTTTTGGTCTCTGAGAACATTCAGACTGAATGGTCTGATGGATTGGAATCCTAATGCCACAAAAAGCCACAAAGTGGTAGTTTTAAACCAGAGTGTTAAGAAATGGCAAAAGCATTGTTTTCACAGAAATGAAATCAGTGTTCTTTCATGCTATATCAAAACCTCAAACCAGTGATGACAAAAACAAATTTCCATGTACAGTTTGTGGAGGAGAATTCCAAATCTGAAATATGTTGAAAACAATATGTGTTTGATAAAACCCAATTTACAAGGCTGTGTAACCTGGGTGCAGAGATACAAGAGTAAGTCTGAAAACAGGACTCTTGAATTAAGGAAACCGAAAACTCTATCTTAGAAGTCAGATACAAATCACTTACTGAAACTGCTGTGTCATCTGCAGATTACAGCTCTGTTTTTTTCTTGGTTGCTATTTTACCATGTAACATCATTCTATAGTATTTCTATACTATAGTAAAATCCACATTGTGAGTTGTTCAATTTTGAAAAGTCAGAAAATACTGGAATAATGCAAAAGTGTACTTGGCAACAAGTAGCTAAAGCTTAATACTGAAGAAAACATCAATGCATGCAAAAGAAAATCAGAAAAGCACTCAAAGCACTTGGGTGATTCAGCTCTTGGTTCATGTGGGCATGCAGTACCAGTGTCCCTGAGCCCAGCAAAGAAGTGATCATAAGCTTTGCAGGCATGGGAGTTGTACGTGGCCTTCCTGTACTGTTCAAGTTTTCCCACTATAAATCAGTCCCAGAATTCCCTGTTGGTTTGTACAATGAGAACAGAATTCAAGAGGACTTTTGTCCTGGGTTGCTTTGAGTGATAGTTTGTGTCTTTAGCTAATGGAAGGATGTGTGCACCTCTAATAACTGTGCCATTTGCTGCACAGGTAGAATGTTTTTATTGTGCAAAATAGTAAAATGATCAGTGATTCTGATCTGATACTTACCTTTTGAATAAATGAACCTTCTGTGGCGGCCAGTACTTGAAATACACTGGAGGAATAGTCGTGTGCTTTTGTGAACTGAGACTCGAGGATCGATCAGGCAGTGGGAGTTGGGGTTCAGTCAGCTGTGCGTGTGCTAGCTCAAGGACGTGAGAAGTTTCTAGTAGGTGGTGCCTGAGAGCCATAATACTTAGCTGCCATAGTTATTTGATGTCTGGGTGTGTATTTGGTGCCTGTGGCAGTCCTGTGGATGTACCAACTTCGGAGCTAGCAGCTGGAAGTGGTGAGTGCTCCGGATGGGTAAGGATGTCGCTTCTAGTGGAAACACGGGGGTTTCGGTGCATCTTGGACATGATATTTGCCACAGGGAAAGAAGGTTGTAAAATGGAGAAAGGTGGTTGGAATTCAGTTGATTGCTCTTTTTGCTTTTATTTTTATCTTCTGCCCCCCTGCCCTCCATGCTATGGCTCTAGCTTCTTTAGTGCTGTGCATCAGTCCTGTTACAGGGCTAAGCATGGTCAACAGTTTGCTGGAAGTCAGGTATTTTGGGGAGAGGAAAAAAGAGTTCAGCTGTAGAAGCTGGTAGTGATGCATTGCTCTGGAACTTCTCCACTCTATAGCATAACAAAATGTGGATGGAAAGTTAGAACAAAGAGTTGGAAGCCAGTTACATGCTGTGTGAGTACATATGTAGAGCTCTCTGGGTATGTTACACTGCCCGGCCAAGTATGATCTGCACACACATTGTGAATGCATTGATGTGATGATTGAAAAGGCTGGCTACTGTGAATTTAAGTGATTGTACATTTCATGGGGAAAAAAAATGGGGGCTTGTTTTGAGATTACCAAAATCAAACTAACGAAACCTCTGGGTTTGGTCCCTGAAAAATTAAAAAAAAAAAAAGAAGTAAATACAAGGTTCATTTATCCTTGAAGTCCATTATGCCTAGGCTGGTAGATTGCATTTAATGTAGCAATAGCATGAAACTCAGCCTAAAGGACAGATAAATAAAATTGTAACATGACTTCAGTATTGTTTTGTGCTCAACAGCTTAAAATTCTTGCTAGGTTATGAGAGAATTCAAAAGGAACTGAATAGATTGAAGAGAATCTAACCTAGGGAAGCTACATAGGGTGATTATATCCCATACTTTAACATCCCTTATTCCATTGTCCTCTCTAGGCCATTGGAGGCCACTTATTTATGTATTGAGACCAGAACTTTTGGTAATGCATAGGTAAAGATAAAGATTTTTTTTTTTAAGGAAGATGTCTAGAGATGAAAATACCAGGTTGGCTTTTTAATAATTGAAACATTTTTCCTTGATTTTTTTTCAAAGTGTCTAATCACTAATTGTAGCATCTCAAACACTTTTTCTTTCCTTTCCTGTGCACCCCCTGTGCACTTAGGGGTTTCCTCCTCCTCAACATAATTCTACATCATTCGTGAGGCTTCTAACCAGCTTAAATAAGGAACATTCTTCTGGAAATTAAAATATTGAAGTAAGGTGGACTTGAAAGAGGAGCTTTGACCAGGTAAAGAAAACGCTTGGGTTAAACAGGTGTAATGAAACCCCACAGCACTGAGGGAAGGCAATTTGCTAGTCTGAGATGTACAATGTTAAATTTTGGCATGTAATCCTTTTAAACTGGGGCAGCAATAGCTGCTGTGCCAGCTGCGCGCAGCTGTCTAAGCAGTTGGGTTCTGGAAGCTGAACTGTGCGTTCGCTGTGTGCTGAACTGCAGCATTTGCTCAGACAACAGAAGAAGTAAAAACGGTCAGTTCAATTCCGTGGCTGCGGGGCTGTGGTGGGAGAAAGTGTTTGAGTATGGACGGACCTTGTCATCCTTCTCTCATTTATTAAATTGTTTCTGCTGCTGAAGTAGATATATCCCTCTGTCATTCACCTGCTCATCTCATTCAGTAGGCTGTCCCTATCCTGGATGGTGGCTGACTACTTCTTGGAGTCATTGCAAGTGAAGGCGTATATGCTTATTGGGTCTTCCATTTTTTCACTTGCACAACTAACCCCTCAGATACCTTGTAAATAAATGCATCTTAATTATTAGTGATTATTTTCTGAATTCTGAGTTTATTACTCAGAATGTGTGTTCGCACACTACATACTGTGTGTTCAGTTTCAGCCATTGTCTCTCAGTATATCTAGTCATGCCTTCGGATTAAAACTGTTTAGGGTGCATCTATCACCAGTGTTTTAATTTGGAACAGGAATATGTATTTATAATAAGTGCCCTGATTGCCCCCAGTAACTGTACTTTGGTTCAAACTCTGGAGCAGTTTTGCAGCACACGAACTGAATTGCTTTTGGCTGATGCTAAACTGGCAGATGTGGTGTAGGAGTTCCCGTGATGAGCTCTGTCCGCCAGTCCAGTGTTCCCAGGGCCAGGCTAGAGCTTGACTGAAGCAAACCCTCTCAACACTCAGAGGAGTTTTGTCTTCAGCACTCTTTCACTCTCGAGATCTGCTCCTATTGCACTCATTGCTAATCCAAGCATCATCTTACCATGATTTACGGAAATGAGCAGCTATGACAGCTGGTTGGAAAGTACCTGGGGGACTGGGAAGAGGAGCTTCAAACTGTCCACTTTGCCTCTACAGCTGAAGTGCTGGCTTTAGGCTGGCTTCTCCTATGGACTTATCTTTATGTAACTCAAATCAATATGGAGGCATTACTTACAATCTAGCATTGTCGTGCTGGAGAGCTTTTACCAGTCAAGGTATCCTCTCCTGTAAATGCAAGGGAATCCCTTGGTCATTGCTAACTATGTACTCACAAAATAACCCAGACTTGCAAGTTACCCAAAAATGAACAAAGCAGAGAAAAAGCATACATCTCAGTCTGAATACAACAAAATAAAGCTGTTGTTAGAAATATTTTTGGAAGAATAGCATCTCTGAATACTACTTAATTTGTGAAACAAGGCCTTTGCAGAAAACCTAGTGCAAAGAAAAGTGTTTTGGCAGAAGCCTGGGAAAATGTCATTTTCATAGAAAAGATTGCATGCAATTCTTAATGGAATAAATGCTTCAAAATAATAAACTCATCTCATGGGATTTATGCCACGCATGGTTTGCACTGGCACTTTACCAGAGCTAGGATGATAATATATATTTGATTTTCTATCAAAAATATATTTGATGTACTATCACAGTGCAGTTTAGAATTATAGTAATTATGCTTGAGTAGATTAATAGTTACCACTTATTTTGTTGTTCTCTGCTAGTAAAAAAGTTTATGGCTGCCCCATTTTAGAGAGGAAAGATAATGATTACATATAATTATGACTTGTCTCCTGTGGGTCCAGCTACATTTGCTTAAAATGTTAAAATCTGAACTCTACTTTGTCTAATATATGAGATACAGGTATGTTGGTCGATAATGGAGTTAACCTGGATTTGTTCTTTTAGAGGTATCCTCAGAAGCTGGCCCAGCACATTTCTTTCTTGGTGTTGTACTTACTTGAAAGCTTGTGGACTTTAGTAACACTTTTATTTATAAACCTTAACAACTGCAGTTTCATGTTCAACAACATTCACAACATGAATATACATCACAGGAAGTTTTGGTCCAAAGAGGTTCATATAAAAGTGCGTATCAGTTCTCACAGCTTAATATCTCTTTTCAAGTCAAACTGTTTATAAGGTTATTCCAAGGCACAGGAGAGTCATAAAATTTTCTTCTTCTTCCTTTTTTTTTTTTTTAATAGATGAATTTATCTTCTATGTACAGAAGATGGAAAAAGTAATTTTGCCAGAAACAAATGTCATCGTAGCTCTTCTTCCTGTGCATACAATTACCTTCTGTTTCCAAATGAAATGCTTGGTGTCTATAACTGGAGTGACTCATGTAGTGCTTTTCTGCAATTGTCTATTCTGTATGGTCCTCTATAGAATGCACACAGTGATGAATCTTGTTGAAAGTGGGCTTGTGCCCCCTTTTTAAAGTGACACACAGATGCGTTGGATGTTCTTTACCTTAAGACGTTTTCTTCTTTTTCTTTTGTGAAAAATGATAATTGTTAAAAGCAAGATAAGAGTAGAGAAAAGACAGCAGGCAAAGAATATTAATGGCTTCTTCTGAGAAATAAACAAACAGAAGCTACACTGCTTTTCTTTGTTGGATGGATCACAGACTGAATAGTCGGCAGGAAAGCCATTATTACTTATCAGGTTGTTGTAAAATTTTATTGAAGGTTTTCCTTTTGAATCAGAAGTGAAGAATCCAAATCTGGGCTTAGATTTTTCTTCAGTCAGCTTAAATGCATAGTAGCCTCTAATCTTGACTTTATCAATGTAGTATGCTGGGAAGGGGGGAAGAAAAAAGAGAAATGAATGTTGTTAATAAAAACTCATATGACTTGCAAACTTTCTGGTAATGAGTTAACTTTTCAAATGATTAATCTATCAGTTGAAAAAGCATAACTGCATCATAAAATATTTACTTACTGCTTCTAATAATGCTCAGCTTCAACTTTCTTAATTATAAACAATGTACAATTGTTCCAAAAAAAAAAAATTAGAATTTGGGAATTTTCTGGACCTACTCTGTGAAAGGTGGATTTATGAAGATACTTAGCCTGTATCTTTGAATGCCTGCATTTATAAATGACACTTTGGAAGGTTTCAGTGAGTGCTTGCCAGCCTCCCTCCCACCCCCTGCATTGAGTTGGGCAGTGGGACCATGCCTGTCGTTCAGAGATGTAACTGAGGAGAAACAACCTGCCTCTGCGTGCTGCTGCTTTTCTGTTTCCCTATATCTTGCCAGGGCGTGAAATGGAAGTGATCTTAAAATTCAGTTGATACCTTTCTTGAGAAGAGGAGGTAGATGAGGGGGAGCTGAAGTTCACTGCCCTCAGTTCTCCCATATGTGGTGTTATCTCGCATGTGTGTAAACTTGAATATTCCCAGCTTCTCGTTTCTAAGGTCGGTGGGGAGACGAGAGCTGCTGCCTTAATAAGGCAATAGGATGCCAGCTCCTCCTGCAGGCAGAGCGAAGGAGATGGAAGCCCTTCCGACCTGTTCTCCTTTTAGACTGCAGGTTTGAACTGGTTTAGAGTTGGGAGCTTGCTTTCCTGGCAAATGCTAGAACCTGCTCTTTGCTGAACCCACCTGCAGTGACCCACAGGCAGCGGCTGCTCATCTGGGTCCTGAGAGAAGCATTCAGGAAATTCCTGCCTTATTCCAGACCCAGCTGCTCAGCCCCTCAATGTACATGACTGTTATTCTGCTGCACGCAAGCGCTGGGTGAAAATACTTTAATGAAATCATAACTAACAGTCCTTGGTGAGTAAACGTCTCTCCAAAATTCATATGTAAGCAGAGAGCATAATTGAGGATGTGAGCCAGACTCAGCAAGAACATTGTAAATTGGGGAGACCTTTCTATGAGTACGCTGAAGTATCATGCTATCTGAAAACTGAAATGGGAATACTATAATTAGTGTCCTTTAAATGACCTTTTCCTTTGGGTAACAGCAGAATAACTTATTGTCCTCTTGGTTTGTAATGTGAAGTCAGCACGAAAAGTAAATCAGCGAATACTCATTAGTCCTGTAGTAATTTGGAAAGAGCTAAGCACTGGAGGGGAAATATTGTTAGTGTCCAGAAGTAATCTGAAGCCATGTTTAGCCATGAGTAAGACCTGCCTCATTTTTTATGTAGCTATCTTCTAGAGAGCCAGGGTACACAGGCTATGTTTGGGGACAGGTGCCTCAGCAGGACACCCAATGTCCTGAGGAGAGAAGTCTCCAGTGACTGCCAGTAGGAAATAATGCAGTGATGTATTGCAAGTCTTATTTTGGGTGTATGGCTCAGGTACCACTGCCTTTCAGGTAACTTTTCACAGCTGCCTTGGTCCCAGCCAAACAGCTGAGTGCTGCTACATTTCTCATGAAAAGATGCACAGAGCTCACTGCTCCCTGTTAATGTCTGGTTGCAGGATAAGGGATGGGAGGGATGAGGCCTCCATGGCATCCCTCTCATACAATAAGCTGTTGCTGAAGATCATTGCCTTGGACAAAGAAAGAGTCTTGGGTTTTGTTCTCTACCTCCACAACTGTTTATTAAATTTTCTCTAAAGTGAAGAACTAGATTTCTGTAGGTGCAGAGCAAAGAGCAAGTAGTGGAGCAGGAACTAGAACTCTACCTTCAACAGCAGCTCCTTAAAATCTGATGACCTGCCATCTTTCCTCTGTATCTCCTTCCAGGTCTCCTTGAGCTTGCTTCTGCTTTACTGTCCAATGACTCTAGATCAGCAAGCAAGCAAGGAGGCTCCTGCCTTTCTTTGTAGAGCAGAAATTAGAGTAGTCTCCTGGTATTTATTGGTTTGAAATGCCATCTCCTATTAACTTCTGCGATTAGCTACTCTGTTGATGCAGGCCCCTTCCCTCATCTCAACCAGAGCTGCTTGCTCAGCCTGGGGCAAGGCTTGGGTGCCTGGGTCTGTGCCATGAAAACGGCTCTGAGGAACTTGCATGTAACATATACTCACCTTTTAAAACCTCTTGTACGTATTTTCCTAAGTAATAATTCCGAAGTTCATCATTGTCTAAGGACTGGTCATCTATTCCATTTGCTGTGATATAAATATCTATGTCACCATAGGTTTTTTTAATCCACTTCAGAACCTTGCGCACTCCCCAGGGCACCACTGCCAGACGGGAAGGGGAGCTCAGGCAGGTGATGTCCTGCAGAAACTGGATGTCGCGGTCAAACTCATACTGGCTCCCGTTCTGGGGTTCGTGAATCACAAATCGCGTGGTGAAATGATTCAGCGCGTAGAAGTCAGCTGCACCTTTAACGAGCTTCTTTTCCTCGCTCGTGAAAGACGGCAGTGAGGAGTGCGAGAGGCCTTTTCTGTTTTTAACGCGAATGTACTCCCTCATCGTAGCAGGATAGTCCCCGGTCTTAAATATGGGGTCGGCAAACCAGCCTATTTCAAACTGAAGGAATCTGTTGGCAGCCTTTGCGTGGGATTCGAAGTAGGGGTTGGCAGGCTCGGCCCAGTCCGAGTGCAGGGACAGGGACACTTTGCCGTACTGGAAGGACCGGTACTGCTCATCGTATATTTTCCAGGCCATGGCATGCGCTATTAATAAATTGTGTGCTGCCCGGTATGTATCGCTGCTGCTCCTATTGTAGACATCGCTGAGTCGGTTAGGCTCATTTATCGTAATCCAAAGCTTAACCAAATCACCCAGTTCCCGAAAACATAAAGCTGCGTAGTCTTGAAAAGCGTAGGCCGTAGAGTGGTTCAGCCACCCTCCCGTCTGCAGCAAAGGAGCCGGCAGGCCCAGGTAGGCGTGCGTTGGGTAATAGAGGGTGACCATAGACTGGACGTTGAGTTTCAGTACTTCGCTAATCACACACCTGTAATACCTCAGCACTTGTCTGTTGATCACTGACAAGTCTCCATTGGGTAAAATTAGTGACCAGTCAAGTGCAAATCTGTAGTGGGTGACTTTCATTTTTTCCAGGAGGTCAAGTTGCTTTTTAATACTGACAAAATCTGTACACTGTGCTGGCCGGGTTTTTAGCTTCACCCCTTCCACTTTGTGCAGGAGCCCATCTCCCGTGACGTTCCACACGTAGAGGTTGGAATCACAGAACTGGGGCGAGGAAGCCACAGACTCTGCCTGTGGAATTGCAAACAGTGTGTTAAAATGGGGTCACACTGACCCTGCCACCAGCCTACACTACATACGTTTTCACACAGATAAATCTCTCTCATGGGGTTCACTCTGTGGTCATGCAAACAGCGGTTCTCATGGTGCTGAGGGGCCCGCAGGGTGGTTAGGAAGAGGCAACAGGGGATGCAAAAGGCAGGCACAGGTTGTTTTGGCACTGCTGCTGAGATCAATCTTATGAAACCATGGCATAATGGTCTCTGTTCTTACCAGTAGTCCTTCTGCCTATGCAAATATCTGACACAAACAGTTTGTAGTGTTTGGTATGAGTTATATCCTTGCTTATCTTCTACTAGTTAACAAGATTCTATGTAACACAGGATTTTTTTTAACTATTCCAAATTTTATTGATTTATTTACTTATTTTTGTAGAATTTGCAATATCATACTGTTAAGTTTAAAATACTTGGATTAAATCTGATTTTTTTTTTAAGGAAATAGACTATTCTGTGCTGTATATTTACTCAGAATGATTAACAAAATATATAGAAGCTTTACTTTTTTTCCCTATGGTTGTCAGTGAATAGGTTAAATTACAGAGTTTTATTGATATTTTTTGACGCTGACGTTTTTCACTGGACTACCTTTCTCTACGCAATGACAAAAAGTATCTCAATACTGGCGATACATATTGGTCATCTTATCTACCAAATTTAAAGCAGAAATAGATACTTTAGGAATCAGTTTGGAAAAAAGATCTGTTTTCAGATAGGAGCACTATTGGTAAAGGCTGCATGTGCTGATGTTGGTTATCTTCACCTGTGGTCCAAGTCTTTTTAAAGAATGGCTTATTGCCCACTTGTGTAAGTGGCACCTACGGCCAGGCTCAGCTCTGTTCCTGCCTTGTTCAGTAGCTTTAGAACCTGTCAAATAGATAAAATGGATCCTATGCAGTTATGACTAGGCTGCAGTGTGCACTGAGATTGCTGAATGAAAGGTCCCGTACCCAGTCTTTTATTCACAAAGTAAAACTCTTAATCACTCTGCCTCCAATGGTGTTTTCAGTATTTTGCTCTTACCTTAAGAACAGACTCAGTGATACCCCAGGAGAAGTCACAGGAAAACTGAGCTTGCAAACTTGGGGTAGACTCTTTTGGGAAGAAGCCATTTTCTCGTATTATTTGTTTATAATAAAGTGCAGATGACTTGGGAATCCTTTCCTTTTTTTCGCTTTTGAAATCTACATAAAATAATCCGCGCCGGATGTTGTAAGCATGTTGCCATTCAAAGCCATCAAGGAGTGACCAGGCTGTGTAACCGAACACATCTATGTTGTCGTATTTAATAGCTGCATAAGAGAAATTAACATTCATGAGCTGTATATTTAGGACTCTAACATATATGAGGGATGATATATCAGAAAGGTCTATTCGCTTTGAAGATCTTGAGGGCTTTCTCAAACTTTGCAGGGTTATTGGCCCACTATAATTCATTGCAAAACTGTGATAGACATTACATACCTTAGTCCTTATTCAGAAAAAAGAATACCTGTCACTGGTTCCTTAACAGATTAAATTAGTATTGAATGTTTTTTTTTTTTTTTTTTTTAAGCTGCATTTGGTGATTTTTCAGTAACAAATATATACCAATAAAATTAGGGAATTATGACTAAAAAGTAAGGTTAAAAAAAAAAAGTGAGGTTAAAAAGATCTCATTCATTTTGCTGCAAGGAGCAACTTTATATTATACCTGACTTGTCTGTCAGTAAAAATAGAAGAATATGTTCCAAATGTTACTCCTGATTAGGTGAAGTTTGCTTCACAAAAAAAAAATGCATTAGTTAAGAGGTAATCCTGTATTTTGAAGCAGAGGTTGAAGTATCGGTATACATATATATGTAGATTATAGTTCTGTGGTTATTGGCTGAACATTGAACCAAATATTTCTGAAGTTTGGATCCACATATGTTTTTTACAGTCAGTTCTGCTCTAGAAGATTGAAAAAAAAAAATAAAAAAAGAGCATGCTATGGATTTTCTTTCATAAGTGTCCAGAAATCTACCTGCTACACATCTTCTAGTCAAGGCCTGCACCTAGGTTTCCCTGCTGTGTCGATGCAGTATTTAAAACATCATGAACTGAATACTGGAATGTAACCTCCTCAAAATCTGGAAAAGTCATGCCATGCCATATGTATTGGGCTGTGTGAAGTTCACACTTTGGACCACCTTTAACTATATCTGGACAATCTTCCTTAGGAGCTTAATTATGTTTTTTGGTGATACAGTGTTTCCTGACTTCTTGATTTCTCACATTTTCCCTTTTCTGAGGATAAGAAAGATTTTTGTGAAGGATCTGAGCCACCCCATGGCAGCAATATGGCATATGGCATATGATGCAGAAGGCATTGCCCAGTGCTGAGGCTGCAAGGTGTCACTCCCCTAGCACTGAAGCTGAAAAACGGGCTGGTGAAAAGAAATACTCGTTTTGCAGAGGCTTCAGGTACTAACAGTGTTTATGTTTCATATAAAATTAAATCTTTTGCCTCCAGCCAGCACACCCTGCACTCTGGCTTTATGAAGGGAAAATATCAAGATTAAAACTGTGTATTTAAACACATTATCCCTGTTTGGCATGCTGTAATCCTGAAGAATGGTTGCTGTTCTCCTGCTGATTTACTTTGTGCATTTGGCATTGGAGTAGGACCTCAGCATGATGATGACAGCCTGTTGTCACTGACTCATTTTCCTGCTGTCAAGGTATGTACTCACATGAAGATGTTACAGTTGGGCTGCCATCAGTGAAAAATGATATGCACTATATTTGTTTACACTCATTTCTGACTCAGTTTTGTACCCAGATGTTGGACTTTAGCTTTCTAGGACAGGGACTACATTTTTTTTTCTGTTTGTACAACACCTAGCACCAGTGGATCCTGATCCATGACTAGTACTCATGCAGTAGAAAAAATTAATAATTAACTTAGTCACCATTATGTCTTTTACAAAGATTAAATCATTAAAAAGCTAAATGATCTTTAAAATGATCTTTAAAATCTCTCCAAAAATCCAACAACTAACTTGTGCACAAACCTTGTAAAACCTTATTTATGAAGTTTTTCATCATGTAGATGGCTGTGGTGTCATCGGTTTTCACATGGCTGTCAGTGAACCAGCCATTCTCCGCAATCAAGATCCGAGGACTGTTGTATTCCAGCTTAATCCAGTTCAGTACTTCCCTCAAATTGAGTGACAAGTTTTGTCCCATTTTTGGTAGTGTGTTTGGAGGTTTGAAGTTATTAGGACCAAAGGAAAATGCAAAGAAGTCAGCTGTTCCTTTTATGTACTTTTTTTCATCCTCAGTAAAGCGTGGCAAAAAAGATAATTCATTTTTCAGTTCTTCGGGATAATCACCATCCCCGTGGATGGGTTTAGCAAACCATCCAAGTACTCTCTCCACAGACTGCTGGCATTTAGAAATGTCCAAAGCATCTTCCGATCTGTTGGGTTCGATCCAGTGGGATCCCAAGACTATGGACATCAACCCCTTCTGATATGGTTGAAAGCGTTTTTTGTAGTTATGCCAAACTTTTGCATGAGCCTAATAAGAGAAAAATAACATTAAATTGTTACTCTTTAATAAAACTCTCTGTGTGTAGGCAGCTAGACAAGCAGGTAGCTAGATCTGATTTGCTGCAGAATTCTATGAAAATATTAATGAACAGTTAATGTACAATAATCACACTGCACATGGGCAATAGCTGTTATAATGCAAGGTCCTCAGATGATGGTAATGCTCAGCATCTCCTGTGTGCTGTTCCTATGATACATTAGGGTTGTGGCTTTTTGCCTTTTAACATAGGTCTGAAGGTTGCAAGAAGTCCCAGCAGGTATGTGGAGTAGCTCTTACAGACACTTTTGGACTAAACAGCTGTTGATGGTGGGATTTGAACTCAGTGAACAGAGTCCCAGCTAGTTCTTTCTCCGTAAAGCAGTGATTGATGATATGGTTAAAATTTTAAACTGTCATTACAATCTTTACATAAATTATACACCTTGAATTATGTTTCCTTTGTCAACGTAGGGTCTGTGCTATTGATTGGTCTGTGCTATTGATTGGTCTGTGCTATGGGGGCTACCTGGTTTTACTCTGATGAAACCATGTGCACCCCATACTGCTCTTGCCATTTACTTCCATTTGTTTGAATTTCGACTAATCATGTAAGTGTTCAGCTTTTAAGTATTTGCACAGTCCATAAATATGAAATTTGGAGAAAGCTGCAAGCTGCAGCTGCAAAGTTTGAAATGAAATGTCAGGTTTTATAGTTCCGTGTGAGAATTTTGATCCAGGCTTTTAGTTCCTTTCTTCTTTGAAGTTGTTCTAATTTTCCTGACAGTACATGAAACAGAACAGAATAAAGCTTATTCACTTTAAGTATTCATTCTGAGAGCGGTACCACTTCGGTTTTAAAAGAAAATCTGGCAGCCGCCTCTCCTAAGTTTTTTTGGTTATGGCATGTTTCAGTACTCATGATAGGCCCAATACTGACTTCTCTAGGATAGACGAAAGTTTTGTTAAGTGTGTTAATGGCAATGAAAACATACCTCGTGTCACATCTTAATTCAATTTTTCTGATCATCATCATGTTTTTGAAGGCTTAACATTGTCACACACCAGAATCACCTTCAAATGTCACGTTGTTAATTACTTAAATAAGAGATCACAGCAGTCAAAATTTCCACGGCCTATGCATTAAAGGGAATACATAGGAGATTTAGGAACCACTAGCATTGTCCTAAATCCTATAGGAAACCAGGACAGTTAGGGTGTCAGAGAAGGATGGCTCTGGATCAGGGTGAAGGAGGAGGATGTGACACAGAGGAGAGGAGCTGACCTTTCTCCAGCTGATGAGCTGTCAAATAACTCAGGGTTTACTTTGCTCCTAAAGCGTGACTCTATATGCTAAGCTGGAAAGAAAATAACTGTTTGCACCCAGAAAAAACATCGAGAAGCATTATGAAACACTTACAGTGCTGAGTTAGACTGACATCATTACCAAACCAAACAGCATTGCTTACATTGGACAATAATTTCAGTTAATTTATCTAGAAATACACAGCCTTGACAGCTTAAAAAAAAACAACAAATGGACTGCTGTCAGGTAGATATTTGGTTAAGCTCAGGACTACTGCAGAATTACAGTTTGTGAAATTTTGTGTATCAGTTGTTTACGGTTTCTAAGGTCATGCTCATAACATTCGTTCAAGGTCTGTCTTTGAAAGTACTGATAAAGCAACATTAACCTTTGAGACGCAGGTTAAAGGGAAGTCAGCAAAATTGTACTCATGAAGCAAACTGCAAGATACAACTATGATATTATAAAAGGTATTTCTTACTAGTTTTGTCAGAAAATGTATGTGGCTAAAGCCATCCCCTCAGTTACCCTCACTGTCCTCTCCCAAAGGTCCCTCCAGCCCCAGATGGCTGCTGCGGGCAGGCTTGCTTTGGTATTAGCCTGCGCAGTTATCTGTCCCGAGTGATTTCTCACATGGTTAGTATATATTTTTTTCCCAGACACAGCCTACTAACACCACTGTTTGATGAAAGGTGTATGTTTGCATTGGCTTAACAAGAAAATCCCTGCTGAAGTCAGCTGTTTTATTCACAGGGCCAAGTGGCATGACAGAGGCATCAGGTAATCTTAGCAATTCCACGTTTCTAAATGAGGTGGAGAAAGAAGTCTTTGCCAAAACTCATCTAATTGGCATGCACTACTGACAGGTAAAAGACAACCAGGGAGAATTCATTATATTCATATGCACTTTCAGGAGGTTGATTAGAAGAAAGTAGAGTTACTAAGAAAATATTGTGTACAGTTTTGAAAACAGCCAGAGGTACAATTGTGCACAAGCAGGTGCCTAGTACAAATACATGCATTTAGGATGAGTCAAGATAGGATTTTCACATCACAAATTCATGTGTGTCATTGATGTCTCCTAATTCTGAGGGTTACCTCTGTTCAAAAAAATTGTGACTGGTCTATACTGAAGGTTTTTACAGATGTAGTAGAGGCAATAGCACCTGCTTGCCAGTCATTCTGTTTTGTGTTGTTAATTGTCCATAAAGCAGTTTAGCGTTCTCAGATGAAGGGTGTTCTCTAAATGCAAACTATTATTGATGGAACCAATTGATTATTAACATTTGTTTTGTAAGACAAAGCATGAAGTAAACATCAATTTAAAAGCTGTATCATACATTATAATGGCTATTTTGAGTAAATCTTGACTAATCTATTTTTTTTTTTTTTTTCAGTTACAGTTTAATCCCTAATCTTTCACTTTCCTTGTTAGATCAAGGACAAATGTCAAGGCTAAGTACACAGTGAAAGCAGGATCAATATTGTGTATTTATTCTAGATACGTATGACATTAATTTCAGCATATTGTCTTGGTATTAGTATAGCAATTATTCCATAGACTTGAAAGTCACAGAGAGTGCTAAGTCAGTTAGTATTAACCCTGTAAAAAGGCTAGATAGAATGAGTCAATTTAATAAAATAGATAACTGTGTTGTTCTCCTCTCTTCTTGAAATATTCTCATACTCCTTCAAACTCTGATCCTGTCAATTATGTTGTGCATAGACAAAAAGCTTATTATTGAAAGACTGACAATTTCAGGTTCATAAGATGTGTTAAAGTAAAGCTGTTTTCCTTGAATGCCTCAGCAATGAGCACACAAAACAATGTCAGGCATGTATGGAGTTATTTCAGAGTGCTGGAGAACAAGAGCATTTAGAATTAGAATTAAAAAAAAAAATCCTAATAAAATGATTCTTGCTTTGTGATTTAGTTGTTTGTTTTTTAAACCATGAGGAGCTAGAATAGAGAGTCTGATGATGATGGTGTAAAAATCACTTTCGAAGAACAGCAGGTGTGTGGGGCTTATCTGGAGAGTTTAATTCAGTTCAAGGCACTTTGGGTCTTTGGTAAAGATGCCATGTTGTAGAGCTAAAGCCTTTTTTTTTGCAAACTGACTCTGAAGCTGAATCCTTGTGAAGAAAAAAAGGGCTGTTGACATGTAGGTGACTAAGCTTCTGAAAGGGTGGTTTGAAGGACTGAGGTTTTACTGTCAGATTTGTTGTATGCTATTTGGATTGCATTTTTCCTGATGATTTCCAAGAAGAAAGCTAAGATGAAAATAACAAATCATATAGAAAAGCGTGAATCAGTTCTGATTCAAAACTTGCAAAATACTGCCATCACTGATGACTGCCACTGTTTGAAAAATCTTCTGGCAAAGACATTTACAAGCATAGACAATTCTGCTGTCCATCCTAGAGCCATACTTGATGGAGACCAATTTCCCTCCTCCCGAAAGAAATATGGGCACTGGTGTAGCTTCATCTTTCTAGATCCTGAGGAGAGGAGGCCCCTTTGGAGAAAGGGAAGAAAGTGTCTGGGTGGACTTAGAGATAAAAGTTATTCCCCATTCATTCAGTAGAAATTTGCTTTTAAAGAGAATGAATTATGGTACTTCTCTGGGACATGCTCATCCAAAGATCCCAAAGACGATAGTGTCCATGAAGGGATCCTGGCATAGTGACTGCTACCAAAGAGCTGGGAGTAACACAGCCAGGCACAGAGATGAACCTGATCTGTAATGGATCTATATGGAGACATCGTATTTGAAAGGGGATGTATTGCCTTTTCCTGGTATATGTTATGAAAACATGTCCATGAAAAGATTTGTAGGGAGATTTCCTTATTCTGATTATTTTCTCCTGGGATTTTCTGCAAGATGGAACGGAGCATGAATGGTCTCTAACAGGAAAAAAAAAAAAAAGTCTGTTTCTGCCTGTTACTTAGCAAAGACAGAACTGCCTGCAGGGCACCAAAACAGAGGACAAAAAGACAGCCTGGTCTGTAGTTTGTGATATTTACAAACCTCAGTCTAAGTACTACACAGAAAGAACATAACTAGATCCAGAGAAAATGGTGATAATAGATCAGGTAAATATCTGATTTAGCTCCAGTCAGAATGATTCACCTGCTTTATATTTTCCTGCTTCTTGTCCGATTTAGTTACTATTAAATCAAAGAAATTCACCTAATTTTTCTGTGTGCAATTTTTTTCTTCTCCACCTCAGTATGACAGCTTCCTCAGAAGCAAGCTCATAGCTTCTGTATCTTCTTTGATATGTCTTTCAAGTGTCACGTGGCAAGTCACGTCTTATTAATTGCTTTCCAATGTTGCTTTTGCGAAGTGCAGTCTCCTTTAATGATAAAGGAGATACAGATTGACTGTCATTCTCCATATGGTATCCATATGGTGATAATGATCATCCAACTGAATAGAGATTTACCTATGTGAACACCTTAGCAATTTATAATTTATAAGCTTCAAACTTCAGATTTCCTATTCATTTCCAGCTAAGTAGTATCAGGTCCCTTAAAATGATTGGCAGCCATTATGGGCCTATATCATGCATAATAACATGCAACATGTATTTTAAATGGAAATGTTGAGTTCCTCTATATATTGTTTTCCCCATGCAGCTCTCCTAAGCACTCTGCTTAGCAGCCTTTGCTTTTGCATTCAGTAGCCCTCTTTGTTTATGGGTCTTGAATAGCAAGACCCATGTAAAATGCAGGACTGCCTCTTTAGTAGATGCATCTGGGGCATTCCCTTAGAAGGATGCAAAGCACAGAAGGAAAACACGTGTTATCCGATACAGCATGTGTAACACCTTGTGCTAGCAACAGTATATGGCTCTTGAGCTTGAAGAAGACAGATAAACCCTACTTTTGTTGAAAGTCCTTAATAAGATAATTATCTACCTAATGGCCTACCTGAAATTCATTCATGGAAGCAGATAATTTTTTTATCGGTTCTAAAATACATGGACTTTATCTTTTTGCCAGCCAATTATTTGAGTTTTAAGCTGTTGGATTTCTTTAATCTACCAAAAAAAAAAAACTCCTAAAATCTACTAAAATGGTTAGTTAAGAGAAATTTCTTCAGCCCTCTCCTAGAGACACAAAAATCTCCAGCAACTTTCAAACTGTTCTTACAACAAAATAATCCAAAGTCCAGAAAAGCTGCAGTTTATCGTTTGTTATACTGTTTTTGTGATTCTCTGAAACTTAGCTTCAGTTTATAATTGATATACCACATAAAAGCACTCGCTTATGTAAATGGTGGTTAGTTCTCACAACACCGCAGCTGCAACTGTGCACTGAAAAATGAAACTAAAAGTTGGACTCATGAGAGAGTTTGGTTTATCCAAAGGTACTCCATATATTTCTATAAAAAGGCTTTAGAATGATTATTCAGCAGTTTGCTAAGTAACAGAGTGGTGGCCAGATTAGTTTCTCTTGAGCATTATAGATCTGGTTTTCCTGCTCAGCATATTCAATGGGTGGACATAGTAGTGTACATAGGGTGGCACAAGAATATTGTCTTTCAGCAGGCTGTCCAAAAAGGAAGCCTTCACATGGACAAGAACTTGGCTCTTCCTGAAGTCACTGACATAAGTGGGATTTTTTCCAAGAGCTTTAACAGGCTTTGCTCCTCACAGGCCAAAGCCTGACATTTTTCTGGGTCAACAATGGTCAACGTTTGGGAGGATGGTTTTGTTTTGTAGTTGTAAATTTGGAGGTAGCCATAATACAATGTCTGAGAAACAGATTTGCAGTCCTGAAGGAAAAAGCCATGTGAAAACTCTTTAAGGAGGGATTCTTATAATATTCTCTGTCTCTCAGAGGAGAGACATTTCACAACGTGTGAGTCCTGGTTGTGCATGAATCCAGTATATTCATATGGCATTGTCAACAAAACTAAACAAACAGAACATTTAGATACCCAGATAAATCTTTGAGAAAAGATTCTGTCTAGTTGGCTTGAAAAGTATACCACCTACATCTTATGTGGAATGTCTGGCTTTAATTATGTTTTATTAAGGGAAAAAAAAAAAGATGAATTGACTCATGTCAACAGGTTCCTCAAGAGCTTCAATTCCACTTCCAACCCCAAAACATCACACTCTAGTTCCTCAGATGCATTATGACAAAGTTCAGATTCTTTGTAAAGAAGACCTAAAATCTTCAGGAATTTTACAGTGCCACAGGAGAAAATTGCTAATACATTAGGTAATGTTCATGGTGTTCATGGTGCTGTGAGAAAGATACCACATGAAAATAACTTCTGGATAAGAATAATAAAACAAAAAACTGTTAATAGATTGTGTTGCTGGAAGTCTCATCAAATCTTTCATTTAAGTGGTTTATTTTATTCTCTGATGCACAGATTTTAAAGCTAGAATGAACTATTAGATCAAGTCTGAGTTAAGTCATATTCACCAAGGAACTTAATTTAGTAATTTGTATATCAGACCCAGCTGTGCTTGGCTTCCTGGCACATCTAGTTGATTCTTCAGCAGAGGTATTGCTCTCTCTGTGCTGTGTGGTGCTTACATGGATTTTGTGGGAAAATGCAGAAATTGCCTAGTTGATAACCCAGTTTTGATTGTGCCACTCAGAAATGCAGGCAAGCAATACCACAGACTTGTGTTGTATTTTTTATGTGTATTGTATCATATATAGCACTTGAAAATAAAAAGAATGGTTGGACATCAGTTGTCTTTGAGACGCTTCACAAATCTCTATAGTTAGATCATTCTTGTGCTATGTTTGAAATCAGTTAGTAACTCTGGACACTACTTTTTTTTGTGTAAAACTTCTATTGACTGCAGTGTGAGTTTTCTGAAAAAGGATGTTCTCCAGGTTGAAGCCTGGAAACATATACAAGAAATAGAAGTTGCAGAATATTTTAACCACTCTGGTAATTAATATTTCCCAACATGCATACTTCTTTCCGTATGACGAATACATTCAGATGTATTTGTTAATTATATCTATAATGTATGGGATGTAGTAGAAAAAGTCTCTTTGTGACAGCTAGGAAATGTCTGAGCAGGGGGAATTATACTATCTTCTCTATCAAACAAACAGGAAAATGACCTGCTCTTTAAAGTACGTTGAGCACTACAGATGAAAAAGCTATATTTATACTGTTGATTATCTTAAACTGCTGTTACTGGAAATTGTTTTAAATTATAGCATGAGAAAATAAGAATATACATTCTTATGCATACGAACAAGCTACTCTGTAGAATGAAATTAATAATCTGTCAGAGATGCTGTAACTCTGTAATGCTGTTGACACTAGCATGAATGTCTCCACATTTTTCCTTAAAAATATGACCCACTTCAGACTTCTCTTTTTGTCCTTTCCAAAGAAAGAATACCATGAACTTAGGACCCAGTGCTGCAGCTGTTGAAGGTATTGATCATGGGATCAAGCCTTTCAGATGTGTAATTCTGTAGAAGACAGCTGATACATACAATAACACTGACATAAAAATTAAAATGCTGAAAATGCTATGGAAATAATGTAATTTTGAAACTCTTAAGTACTGAAGGGGACATTTGTTTTCTTCCAAAACCAAGAACTGATGACCTTGCTAGTTCAGTGATAAACATTTTGCAGTATGATCTTACTAAGCCAGAACTAATCGTATTTATATATACACATCTTCTATTGCTAGTAGAATTGATCCAATATGCAAATACAACTAAATCTCTGTATAAACTAATAGAATAGTCATTTTAGTGTGGCTGAATGATTGAACAGTCATTTCAGTGTAACTAAGTGAAAAGAATAAAGAAGGAAAATCATGGTCTTTAATAGACAGATGTTGTAGGCAAAAAGAAATGTAAATAGAGTAATAAACAAGCACCTTAAAACAAGTAATTACAGGGTCGGCTGTTGTGACTACAACAATGAAATCAACTTGACTGCCTTAGCTAAGGGTTATTTCTTGGTGTTTTCACATTCCTTGATTATTATTTTTTTTTAACATTGATTACATGATTGATTCCTCCCATTATTTCCCATGACAGTGCAAGATCAGTTTGTAAAATCTTACTATACTGTACCTTGATCAGATTGTGTCCTACAGAGTAGACGGTGGTTATTTTCCCTTTTTCTCCAGGAGCATGAAAACCTGTGCCATACCCATGCCAAGCAACTAAGTAAGGATTATGGATGGTAATCCAATACTTAACACGATCCCCAAAGGTCTGGAAGCAAAAGGTGGCATAGTCATTGAATATATCAATTACTGATTCATTTTTCCATCCCCCATATTGCTCTTGCAGTGTCAAGGGCAGGTCCCAGTGATACAGGGTAACCACAGGGTCAATATTTCTGTAGACTAGAGAGTCAATAAGGGTGTTATAGTACTGGAGTCCTTTTTCGTTGGGAGCTGCTACCACCCCAGTGGGAAAAAGCCTTGACCATGAAATTGAAAACTGGTAAAAGGTAACTCCCAAAAAATCCAGAGCTGACAGATCTTTGTCCAGCAAGGTGTAACTGTCACTGGAAACGTCCGCGCTGTCAGCATCTCTGAACTCCGCGTGGATGAAGCGGTCCCAGATGGAGGATCCTTTCCCGTCCTTCCTCCAGCTGCCTTCCACCTGGAACGCCCCTGTCCCTACACCCCAGAGAAACTGTTTGGGGAAAGTGTCATACAAAAACATCTGTGTTTCACTCACGGGACTGGAGTTGGGGTCCTTTTTCCACACAGATCTTCCCTCTCCGGCAAGCCCAGTGACTATCCGTATGAAAACTAATGTCCAAAAAGCTACAAATCTCTTCAGCCGTCGGCCACACATTATGCTGTTTTATAATGCCAGTGTTGAAAGTCAGATTTCCTTCACCGACGCTGAAAAAAATCCATTCATTCCCTGCAGTCCCTGCTGCGCAGACTGTCTTCATTTGCCACTAACTGCTGGAGTGTCTTATCAAAGCTTCACTAAAAGCTTGTGATCGTAAAAGCCCTGTCAATGATTAGCCTGAACTGTGAGACCTGGAGTGGGTCAGAGAACAGCGTAATTTTTAGGGAGGTGGCCTCTGTACGATCACCGAGACACCTAGGCTGCGCTCTTGCTGCAGGAAAATAGGTTACCTGAGCAAAACAAAAAGCTTGGTCACTTGATGGGAGCATATAGGTGGCAGAGGGTGCTAAGAAGCTATCCCATTCTTTATTCCTCATGCAGCTGTTTCAAGGGAACATGGAAGAAATACAATTCAGAATACAGAGTATCCAATTAAAAGACAATTTATCAATTTTAATGAATCACATGTTAAACAAAAAGAGTATGCCAGAAGGTTTTTTTTTTTTCCCCAGAGTTTAATTTTACCTATGAGAAATTTAACATAAAACATTAGGATACAGTTTATTACTAGCACCAAGACAGACTTAATAAAAACAAACCAAACTCCATTTCCCCCCCCTCTGGATCATATTAATTTCTCTTTGAAGTTTTTTATTTGGGTACAAATCTCCACATATTTACTGATATCTTGTGAATATTTTCTCATATCATCCACTCAGAGAAAGACTGAGCTTGCTCCTTTTCTGGGGAGACCCCCAAGTGCTATTAGATTTTGGCTCGCCCCACAGCATGGCAACTTAACTGTGCCTACAAAGAGATCACAACACTTAACACATATCCCACTGATTATGTAGAAATGCAAAGCGAGTCAATATTTCTTCCAAATACATGCAATCTTATAAAAGTCCTCCGCACAGCTCTATGTACAGCAGCAGTACAAAATTAACAAGGTCTGTTCCAGTCCTTAAGCAATTTCCCTTGATTCCTTTAAATAAAAATAATTAGCAGAGATAATTAGGCTTGAAAGATGCTATTTTGGTATTGAGTAATTTAATAATCTTGGTATATGCAGCTGGGTTATCAGTACAATTAATATCTTACAGAGCAGCTAGACAATATTTTATAATCTCATCTTTTAACATATTTCAAATTACAGCAAAACTACATGTGTCAAGATACAGTAAATTTACTAAATACAGTAAGGCTGGTGCCTGCCATTCTTGCTTTTCTTCAGGTACAGTAAAATAAAATGTATTCACACTTAGATCACAGCTGCTCGATAGCAATGTGAAGCATCTTTACGTGCAAGACAGTTACGTGCTGAAATCTGAGCATGGGAACAACTTACCACATAAGTATAGCACCGTGCTTGGATGAATTAGCCCTGTGGGAGATGAAAGTCCAGATGGACTGTCGGGCTACTGCTGCTTTATTGTTCCTGCTACCTATGAGAGCACGTTTGCAAGCAGCCTGGGTGTCTTTGCTCAGCATTGCATAATGCCATTCAGACATACCTTTAGTTTAACAATTAAGCTGATTAAGACAATGGAAGATGGAAGACATTTTATATTTGTTTTAGGATGTTGGTAAGCATTTCTCTGCAGCACCTTTACGAGCAACAGTTTCACTGTAGATGATGAAGAAAGCTCCCACCGACATCTTCTGCACTGCAGATCTCTACTGGCGGGGCAACCCCTCATCTAACATTAGTTTGTCCAACATCGCAAACCCAGCACTTCCTCAAGTGCCTGGAGTAACCATTCCATGCTGCTCAGCAAAGATCCTACAAAGGCAGTTTGGGAAAGAGAGGAGTAGATAGGACCCATACCAAGCTGGTCTACAGTATATACTGACACGTTCCTTTTTTATCATATGGAATAACATCTAAAAATGCTGATTGGGATAGTTATTGCATGAACACAATCCTTCTAACATTTAAAAGCTTCACCTGTGTGTATTGAGTGTTATGAAACAGAACTGCAACACAAGTCATTATAGATGCCACTATATCGCTGAAGTAGTTCGTTACCATGATTACTGGATGTTTGAATTCCAAACACCCATAGCAGCTCTGTAACACTGTGGCTTCGTGTTGACAAGGTAAAAACAACAGGCTTCTCCCCAGCAACTCCAGCGGAGTTAGCACAACCTGCATCTTATTGCAGACAACGGGGTGCCTCTCCATGAGATGGGAAAGGTGCAGCAGAGACCTGTGCTCCCAGATGCTTAATCTGGACAAAGTTATGAACTGGATTTCTTATTACTGATATGGCTTGGAGCATGCCCTAATCAAGGTTGGAAAATGTTTTCCACTACAAGACTCCAAATCTAGTTTCTTACTGCTTTGTTACTTTAACTGTTTAGTCTATAATGTTACTTGATAAAGTTAAAGAGGAAGCAATTAAAGTGACGAGAGTCATACAGTGACTTGAATTTGGAAGGGGGTTATGATTAGCTGAGCAAAGAGTTGGGGAAAGGAAATACTGTGACTGTTAATTTGGAAAACAATTAGCACAGACTAGTGAGATATGATCAAGGACTGTTGAGAAGGGTGGGTACAGAGGGAGGGGAAGAGAAGAGGCAGGAATTAATTATTCCACTAGCTCAAGTGGCAGAGCCAGAGCAGGCTCCAAGCCTGATTCTGTTTGTGGATGTCAGTAAGATGCTGCACAGGGGCACTTCCTGCCTCCAGCCGTGCATTTAATGACACTGGTTTCAGAATGAGTCAAGGCTGGCAGAGGCTGTGGTCTCCAGGGCACCTGCCATTGCTGTTACAATAGTTGGGAAGCCTAATAATTATGGAGTTCAATTCTCATCTATCAAATTTCCTTTTCTGTTCTTGCCTCTGCCAAGATTAAGCAATTCAAATTGTGATACCAACTTTTCACTTGACCACTGATGATGTGTTCTTGGTTCGGGGATTCAGCTTGAAATCCTGGGGTTTAAACTGCAGAAATGCTGAACACATTAGTCGCAAGGAGTTCTGAATGTATACAATGTTAGCATGAGTATCTGAGTTAAGACACTCACTCATTCTGCCTAGATATTCAAATGAAGATAGAGAAAAGACTTAAAGACAAAGTTCACTTAGAAAAAGTGATGTTTACATTAGCATCATCTGCTCAGACCTTCTAATGTTAAGTGCTCCAAAAAAACATGACTTATGTAACTGTCCTCCACGCTCTAATGCAAATGAAAAACTTATCTTTACCTTATGCAGCAAAAACTGTTTGAGATGGGATCAAGTCTTTTCTGAAGACACATAATTGTGATGGCTACTATAGAAAGCCTAACGTCAATAGAAACTAGACCATAGATTTACAAAGAATTTTTGGAATTTTTGGTCTGCAACATAATGCAAATTCCTTTTTCTAAAAAGAGAGAGAAATCTGATGATGGTGATGATGATGATTATTTTTTTACGAGGGACTCTAATAAGCAGACTATTCCCTACAGGTTTCATCCAAAATACAGCCTTCCTTCTAGTAAATGAGTATTTTAAAGTTTATTAATGCTATGAAAAAATGTAGAATTTAACCTGTAATTTTAATTTCAGAAAACATACTGTTGCTGTGTTTTCCCAATCATTTCAGAATTATCATAGTGTACTTCTTTAGGGCAATTCCTAACTTCTGAGGTTCTTTGGACACTTATGAAGCTCAGAACATCTCTGTTGCATGATACATCATAAAGATTTCTTAAGTGATTGACATGTACTGTCCCCTAATACAGTCAAGAAATATTGCCTTATGTAATTCAGAAATATATCAGAGTTATGTTACAATGAAAACTGATTTATATTCCAAAATGGTATCAACATATCAAAATACAAAAATTTGAAAATAAAAAGAAAACATACTATTTTTCATTTATCAATATAAGAAAATGTCTTTTCCTTACAAACTTGAAAAGGCCTTCACTAATAATAACAACAGTAAGACTGGTTTTGTTCAACAGGGAAAAAGCCTAAAGCTCAAGTTACCATATTAACTTTTTTTTTCATGAATTTTGGAAAATATCAACAGAAAAAGTCAAACAGTCTGATTTTCAAAAAGGTAGAAAAGAAGACTGATTTTTTATTATTTGATTTAGTTATAAATATGGTGATGACATTGAGAGTACTTTTGCTACGGTTTAAAAAAACAGCACATTAAATTGTGTAATATGCCTTTAAAAGATAACCCACGATCAGTTATAGGACAGGAGGGATACTGCTTTCATTTTATCTTGCAAAGCACATCGTAATACAATGAGTGTTCAGGTTTGTTTCCTGTGGCAGAGCATGTTTTTTCATACTTGGAGTGGTTTCATAGCTGTGCATGAAGAAACAGAGGATCGTCCCCCTGCTGTATGCAGAAGTGAATTCCAAATACTCAGTCTGATCTACTTTTCATGAAGGGTTAAACTCATGCCTTCCAAGAAACACGAACATGTCACGAGCCCACAAGCAGATACTGCTCTGCTGGATGTTATTCTTGGTAGCTTTATCAAATACAAACAGAGATAACCACCTGCAATAATTCTTTTAGCATTATTTAAACAGTTTGTGTGGCTCTTACAAATGTCAGCCTTTTTAACTCCTCTTTAATTCTCATATCAGGAACGTGCACAGCTTTAAAAATGACATGAGAATTAAACACATAAATACAAACACATAGCTAGAGGTGTTTTTCTAAAGAGATACTGGCTTTGTTTGCATAGCCATTGTAGTTGAGTATATATAGGATAGCTTGCAAAAAGTACTGCAAAGTGTAGCCTGTGCTGTGGTCTACATTTACTTGCTTGTTCTTTCACGTGCTTCTTAAGCAGAAATCCAAATTTGCAAGCTATGCTAATGTTAAAAATATAAAAGAAAGAATCCACCTGACCATGTGCACTCATAAAAGTACAGCAGCAACTTCTAAACAAACAGGATCTTTCAATTACTTAGTCCAAATTAAAGAAGTAAACATGAACAGTAGTATGTATCATTAACACACATATTTTCTCAAATCAGGCAAACAGATCTGGCTTTTATCTGTGTAATTATCTTTGCTGGAGTTTGATCATATCACCAAGTAGTCTCATTCTAGAAAAAAAACAAAGTTGTGAATACAGAAGGTATATAAATGATAGCACGGGAAATAGCACTACAAGACAAGTACAAATAGAGCTTGGACTCTGCTGTTTTATGAGTGGTTTTCTAAATCAGTGGCAGTATTTTAAATGTCAAAAATTCTGCTTGTCCCCCACATTTTTCTGCTAGACTAGCAATAATTTGAGATTCAATAGGTTGGGTGTATTTAAATATTTATTGAGAGGGGATCTGATTTTTATTTTGTTTGCCTGAGTGTATTCTCTCCCACTGCCCAGCAAGTAGAGAAAAAATTGAAGAAAACATACAGGATTTCACTAGAAATGGATGAGACAAGAAAAGGTCACTAGGTGAGCTCGGCAGGTAACTCATTTCTCGTAAGACTCCTCAGACGTGTCCTGGGACTTCCCCAAGGCCCTGTGGATGTCAGAGAATCCAGCAGAGGAATCAAAGTCTGCACAACCAGGGAAGAAGAAAAAAGGCACCGACGTGTTTATTACAGGGAAGTAGTTGCATGCGCTGCACTGACTGAAGGCCGACACACTGCGGCCGGATTGCTGCGTCACTAGCTGTCCTGGTATTTCGGGTGCTCCGCTTGCCTGGCCTGGTTTGGTTGCTGGACCCAGCCCGGCTGGCAGAGCCCGGGACACACCTATGCCACACAGACCGCCATTTTGACGCCAACTCCTAGGGCCGTTCCCCACCCGGGCGGACAGGCCCGGACCCGCGGGGCCCGTTCGGGCGGTTACAACCCGGCCGCGCCGCGCTGAGGGAGGGAGCGGCCCTCAGGGGGCGCTGCGCCGCCCCGAACGCTCGGCCGGCACCGCGGAGGACCGCACACCCGGGCCCAGCACCGAGCA
>VXAA01003997.1:239539-265406 GCA_013399115.1 Anseranas semipalmata | reverse complement strand
CCCGCCGCCGTTGGGGCCGTTGGGGCCGTTGGCGGCTCCCGAGGGCGGCCGCGGGTGCGTGCGGAGCTCCCGCCCCGAGGGGCCGCGGGCCCGGGCCCAGCTTCCCGCGCGCGGGGCAAATCGGGCCGTGCCCTCTTATCCCGGCGTGTCCGGGGCTCTGCTGCTTCGCGGAACGGAGGGGGCCGTGGGCTCGTCCGCTGCGGGCGCTGCCCTTCTCCCCGCTCGGGCGGGGGGCGGACGGCCAACAGCTGCCGGAGCGCAGCCTGCCCGAGCTTCACCCGTGCGCTCGTTCTAGCCAGCGTACACGGGGGCGTTTGTGTGCCCAAACAGGGCGGCCTGCAGTGCTGGTGGAAAAACGGGAAAAGAGAACTTGAAATTCTGAAAGTAGACACTTGATTATAAATAAGGAAGGATGTAACCCTAAATAAGGTGCAAAGAGATTGTAAATACAAACTTTTACGTGTGTGCTTTTCAAAGTGCTGCTCACTTATGCAGCCGTTATAAGGTGGTATCCTGTCATCATCTCTTGCTCAGATACATTCGCTCATGCTGAGGTGGACTCTGTGCAGATGTTTTACTGGCTTAACTAAAAATGCTGTTCAAAGCCAGTTTAGTTCAACTTTGGTTTTGGACCCTTCACATAGAGTTTAACTTTTTACATATCTCACACCCAATACTCAGCAATGATGGGCAATACCATATGCGTCTGCCAGCACCAAGAACTGAAACTAATAAACTGTGGTGTTTTAGTCATCAGCTGCAAACTACCAAGGTTCTGTAGGAGGGCAAGGCTTTTGCTGACTCCCCTGTTCCCCTGCCACCACCCTGTTAGAAAACTGAGCTTACTGGAAGACTTGTTTTCTCCCTTTCTACCCTCGGGTATAAAGGCTCTCTCCCTCTATGTAGTCTCCTTCTGAATGTCACGCATCTCTCAGAGTCTGGCACTTTCCTAGAAGGCAGGAAGTCAGCCATCATTTTGGGAAAAGGATGTGTTGCCTCAGTCCATTCCCTTTTTTCTTCAGTGCTGAAGAGAAGAGGCTGTACAACTATCACTGCTGCAGCTGTGGAGATAGAGGCAAAAATACAGAGGTGCTAGTAGCCTTGTACCCTGCTCAGTGATGTGCACCGACAGCACAGGCATACTGGGATTTAATATTGGACTCTTTCAAACAGACTTTTTACATGCAGTGCCAAACATAAGTCACCTCTGTTGGGTTGGTTCTGCAGCATCTTCTCAGCTGTGCTGACCCGATGTGTGCAGAGTTACACAATGAACTGATCTGTGTTTGAAGGGATTTATTTTTTACCCAGATTAGCTGCCTGATCCCATGCAAAGAGCTATACTGGTGCAACTGAGGGAATGAATACTTGAGCTGTCTCTAGCTGAGGAAAACAGTCATATGGCCAAAGCTGTAGCATCAGCTGGTACGTACTTAGAACTGTGATACCGCTCTAAAAATAACACACAGTACCTGTGCTTCAGCAGCCTCTGCTAGTGGGAGGTGTCCCGGCCCATGGCAGGGGGTTGGAACCTTTAAGGTCCCTTCCAGCCCAAACCCTTCTATGATTCAGTTACCTGTATTAACTTCAATTTAGTATCGTTAGCCAAGCAGGTATTACTGGTTTAACTCAAGTGATATGATAAATCTGAGTTCAGTTAGTGCAATTGTTCTGGACATGCCATATGTCAGAGGTGATGTTTGCACAAAACTTGTACTGAAATAGGCAGACAGTAAATACATATGAATGATTCTTTAGATGCAAGGCTCTTACGGACACACTTTGGAATACCTGAAGTTGTGTTACTTCCTATTGCAGTCATTGAGCTAGGCTGATGAAATTCAATTTTCTATCTCATAATGCAGTTTTGAGATGCAAACTTACTTATATGGTGTTATTTTGGAAAATATTCTGCTTTACTGGACACTAGTCTTCTAAACCACTGCCTATTATGGTTAATGGGTTTTATGGTGTTGAGATTGTTCCATCATCCAAGTGTTGGAACAGTTGGTCTTTGGTCTAGGATGCTTTTGAAATGCAGGAAAAAAATGTGACAGAAGGCCAATATGGAATGTTTTTGACTTCTGTAACTGACTTTTTTGAAATGCATATTTACTAAAGTCTTAAAAGTCACCCTGACAAACTCTTCAAGTAACCAGCCTTTGTACTACCTAACCAATAGGTTTCAGTTTCTACAAACCTTGTTTCTCCTCAGTAAAACTGATGTATGCAAATCTTCCAAGAGAAAACTTGCAACCTACCATGATTAATTTCTGTTGTCTACTGTTATTGCGTAAGATTGAGGATTTGAAACAGTAGTCAAAACTGGCAGGAACTAGACTGCATAGCCGTTACTGAGCTCATACAGTTATGAAGATAGCTTGGCAGGAAGCAGTGCACCTAAATGCAGCTTTTCGGGCTGTGCAGATGCTATGCATTAACTACCCCACTAATTTAGTGAGAGTGATCAGAAATATCGGGCCTTATCTGGGACTGTGGCTAGGTCTCTGCAAATTTTGGTGTCCCGATGTGGATCGGAATCCTTGCTTTAGCAGCCGTGGTTTAAAAGAGGCCTCTAAACTGGAGTGCCCAGTAGTAATGTCATTGTGTTTATTTTCAGATCTGACTGGTAAAAGAAAGAGTCAAATGCTTGACCCTCCCTCTTACTCGGGTGAAAGTTCTCGAAGTTGCATTTAGTGTTGCTGTTGCTGAAGCTCCCATGGGGAGCCGCACTAATACAGCCCCAGCTCTTTAATTCCAGTCCTTTGGGCAAGGGGATCGCCTGGGACAACCGTGCTGGTCAATGTGCCTCCACAAATACACAAGACTGATGACTTCTCTGGTTTTGGGGGAAAATCCCAAAGGAAAGGAAATTTGCCAGTTACATTGGTACAAGCCTTCTCTCATAACAGTTAAGCATATGCAGTTCTGCCAAATGGTGAACTCATGGGAATGAGTGGCACTGTATACCAGTAGTATGGTCAGTCCCAGGATGGTAAACAGATAAAGCCTGCATGGAGGCAAGTGATACTATCTGGGACCCAAGCTTCTGTAATACTTTGTAAATAGTCTTCAGAGTTGTAGGATGGGAATCGGTCTGATAGATACATATATTGTTTCATTTCTGCGATTGGTTGTGCAATGAATTAATTATTCGTCTGGCATCTCTTAATAAATAACAAAAAATCTTTCCCTTATGAATCTCGTATCAAAGCTTCTGTGAAAGATAACTTTATTGTTGCACTGTGACGTGCTTGTCTCCCAAGCACTTCTGAATGCACAATCTGTTATAATCCAGCAGTGTCTAACAAGGTTACTTTTTCTTCTGAAGAGTAGGATGGCTGAAGAAGATTGGAGAATATATAACTCTGGAGATTGAAGAAGATTGTACATAGTTGCTGAATTTCCTTTGTAGCTTAGGGCTGTGTAGTTAGTCACTCATAAGTAGATTGTCACCGTGGGAAATGAAAATTTATTACCCATATAGAATCCTTTATTCAAAAATGTCTAGGTGGCTTCTGTGCTGTTATATTTACAGTATTTTTCAAAAAATCTCCTAAACACAAACACGTAATGATAAAAAAAAGAACTGCAATTTCTTGAGGACTGAAGTGTAATTTTCAGCAAGGGAATAGAATGTCTTGTGCTAGCACAGGGAGGCAATTTTGGAATCTGTAGCTGCTGCATCACAACACTATTTTCAAGGAAAATGTAGCGGTTTGATGGTGATTTCTTGGGGGTTAGAAGATGCTGCTTTGAGTAAAACAAAAACATGAGATCTGATGAGGCAGGAAAGTATAATTTACATGGTATAATTTGGCTTCAGCAGTTGAGGAACTGTGATTAGAATAGTGGAAGAAGCTGGGTCTGACCATTTGGCAGGTCAGTTTCATGTATTTTCTTATTAAGTCTGCATTTCATAACCCAGGGTACAATGGTATTTCCTTATGTCAGTCCATAAAAAACAATCTAATATTACTGCACATAATGCTAGCTGAGCAGCTCACTTACTAGTTAAGAGTTTTTAGTTAAATTAGTGGAATGAATCCAGAGTTACTGCTGATTTAAAATTAATTATTCTGCAAGTATTTTAAGCTTGAAGGTAACATGTCACTATAAAAGTGAAAGTAAAACTGAATTCTAACGTCAGTTTAATTTGCAGTGTTGTATTAAGTATTTAAATTGTTATTATGTAAAAGATCTAATGAGGATTGTAATAAATTTTTCTGTTGTCTGTGTTACCTTATGACTAAGAAGTCAGTAACGATGATCGAGTGATCTAGTCCATGAATCTACTTTGTAACTTTTTAAATAGGTGCTTTCCTCAAACATTTTGAGTACAGGTATCTGCAGTCAAAATTTCAGAGTTTATAGTACTGCATTTATATTGTAGGAGTACATGTAAAATAGCTAAGTGTTAAAAAGTTACGCCTCGAGGCATAAATTCCATAGAGGGAAATGTGTACAGTCTCATTGAGGAAGAATGCTTCTCAGTCTGCCAAATGCTGCTCATTTGCTGAATCTGTAATATTATATGCAGGTAAAACGTAAACAATCTAAATTTTTACAAGAAATAACATGTCTGAATCTAGAAAATTGTTTTAAGCTAAATATACTAAATAAATCTAGATACGTCCCATATTTTCTTTATGCTTTCAAGTTATGTATTCCAATGGTTTTAGGCCCTACGGGCTCTGATAATCCAAACCATCAGGGGACTGATAGTTGAAAAGGAGCCTGATACCCACATAATCACCAGTCATGTTTTTATGGAGACTTTAAATAAGATTTTCTTAAGCATTTACTACTTTAGCCCTAGTTCCCTATAATAAGGAAAAACTACCTAGATGTGTGGTAGCTATCGCTCTCTGATGGGGAGTAGCTATCACCTGGTCAGAGCATAGCCCTGAGCCACACCCCTTACCGGCTATATATTTAGGCCATACAAGAGTCTTTCTTTCTTTCTCTAAAATGGCTGCTAGGCCTGGAGGTAGTGATACTACAGAGGTACAATTTTTGTATTTGTTTTTTTAATGAAGCTGTAATATTAGCTTTAAATAGACATCAGGCTGGTGCTTGTGTGTAGGCCAGTATGTATTTTAATTGAAGCTTCAGCTACTAATCTTCCTTATTTAGGAGGCTTTTTATAGTTGTACTATGGTAAGATAATAAAATAAGGTTACAAAATAGACCTTTCTGGAGCTCTTTGTATTATGCTCATAATGTTTTTTCTCTATTTGTTTCTTGCTGGCTAATTCTTTTAGTGAGATCAGATTTTCTGTCCTAAATTTATGAGAAGGTGGAGTACGCAGTATGTCCCGCTAAGTTGACTGCTTTCTAGATCTTGGTGCTTTTTTCCTTTTCATGTTGCACGCTACTTCATACCCGAGTTGGCCGCTTTAACAATAAAAATATGTTGGGCTAGGTTTGTGATGCTTAATTGGGGAAAAAAGAATTCTAGTTAGACATCTGTGTGAAGTCACTGTATGCCATTGCTAATGGAACTTTTCATGTGTATATTGCTGAAGATGGCTGTTGAAGGGGAAAATAAACTTTTTTCATGATTGAGAGATGGGAGAAAGGTTGTACAGTGTCTGAGCAGTTATTTTTAACTAGCTGGTCTTTGTTTTCTTAATTTTAAACAAAACTTGTAGATCAACAAACACTGTAACAGGAGTTGCTGAGAAAGTAATTTTCTTTTAAGTGTACTGCTGTTTTGCAGTGTGAAACTTTTAGGAGTTATTTGTAT
Organism: Anseranas semipalmata; assembly: GCA_013399115.1. Taxonomy (NCBI): domain Eukaryota; kingdom Metazoa; phylum Chordata; class Aves; order Anseriformes; family Anseranatidae; genus Anseranas; species Anseranas semipalmata. The sequence goes on along the minus strand of VXAA01003997.1, from coordinate 259,657 downwards.
TTAAAAACTTATAAAAGTATTTTTGCTTTTAATAGGATATCCGGAAATTCTTTGGCGTTGTACCTCCTGGAAAGCGACAAGAATGCGAGATTGTGAAAAAGAGTGACAAAATAAAAAATGGGGAAGGAGCCTCAAGTGGGAAAAAGAGGGGAAAGGAGACTAAGGTTAGTTTTGCTTTCCTTATTTGTGAAGTGCTTGGTTTCTCTGACGTACAATTATTTGTATCCCTATCATTTTTTTGAAGTCATAATTCTTCTCGTACACTTAAAAACAATGTGGTATGTCGTTTTTTTATATAGATAAGGGTGGAAACTGTCACTTAATGCTTACTTCTAGCAGCAAAACTTTGTGGGTGGTGAAGAGAACTACTAATTTTTGAAATATTTTGGTTGTATGAAAAAGGAAACGTGGGTAAAAGTTAAAATGGTTAAGTGCTAATATAGGAACAATCTGACGTATTTGAAGTTATTTTAGCAATGGCCCATAGTTGTCTAAGCAGCTCTGTTTATTTTTTAATTAAGATTGATGCTTACGCACAGTAAGTGTTCAAGATTTCATACTGTCAAGTAAGGTAAAAGTCTGTGAAGGCAGTGAAGTTCTCTGACCAGTTTTTTAACTAGGTGGTTTTTTAAACACTGTGGGGGAGACATTAATTTTACCTTTCTTGGAGGGGTCACTTATGCAAACTTGTTGCAAAGACCAGATATTGTAAAGTGAGGGTGGGCTCTTGATTGTTTATCTAGAATTACATTTTTCAAAACATTTACAACTGTGTGTGACTACAAAACCAGCACAGGCAATAGTTTGGTAGGCCAAGGAGACTCCCTTCCTGTGCAGCTTGTGATTTTTCCGGATACTTAAAATTTCTCAATTTTTTTTAATAATAATAATGATAGTAAAAAAAAATAATCCTTAAGATGGTTTAATACTCGCTACTACCAGATAAAATATGTTTATCCACTGTGACAATTGGTGCAATCTCTTATGGTAGTTGCACTATGTAACCAGTGAGAGGAGAAGCTGCAAGCATCTAGGATGCTGAATAGGAAATCAGTCTAGCTTCAGCTGTTGTGTATGCTGCTCTTTTTTTTTCCCTTCTCTTTTTCAATCAGCTATTACTCTGAAGTTTTGTCAAATTCTGGTGGTTACAGCTGAGCTGTAGCTGGAATAGAACTGAAAGTGTACTAGCCAAATTCCTTACAAGTAACATATTGGCCTGTATTACCTTTGTTTCTGATGGGACTGTGCAATTTCTTTTTTGTATTAAAACTTGGAACTGCTTGAAAATCTGTTCGATTTATTTCAATTGGAATTAAACCTGAATACTTACTCTGAGGATAATCATCTACTGTTTACTTGGATCACATTGAGCTTTGCTAGTTCAGTTTGTTCCTTGTTTTCTCTCCCCTGCCCCTCTTCTCCTCCCACCCATGAGTTAGCAAAAGATTGTTCTTAAATGCAATATTAGTAAATAAATAATTTCTATTAGGATTTATTTGGAACTCATAAATATAACTGAGTAAAAGCTGGAAGGACCTGTTTATTGGTTGAACTAATGGACTGTTATTCTTAGGTGAAGAATTCACCCAGTGAAGATGTTTCCAAACAAAAGCAGGCGAACAAGAAAAAAAGAATAATCTATGATTCAGGTAATGTTCACAATGGTTTCAGAATGCTCCTTTGTATTTTTTGCATACACATTCAAGGTGGATTAGGTAAATGCTACATCTGAAAGAAAGCTATGCTTTGTTTGTTGTTGTCTTTGGTAAATGCAATTAAAACACTTCATATGCCACTCTCCTGGGGGCATCTTTGAATGCACTGGTGATTTTTATTACTTCATAGTAATTATTGTTGGATAGTTAAAAATGATTCTTAATAATAAGAGTGCAGTGTGTGCCATGCATGTAATATACAGTGTACAGTAACTTTTAACAAAGCCTCTGTTTAAAAAGTAAAATAAAAACTATTCCAGACAGCCGATTCTATCAAAATTCCAGAAATTCTTTGGTTATAAAGATGTATATAAATTGTGGGGAGTTTTAGGCTTCCTACTCTGTTAGGGATAAATAACATCCTACTTTGGGTACAGGAGGCTGATTGTATACTATAATTTCACAGTTACAGACAATGTATGAGCATAGTATAGGAGACTATTTTAAAAGAGTAACTTGTGTTTTGATATGTCTTTCTCTATTAAAAATCTAGTGAATGTTAATCGCATAGTTTTAAACTTACCGTGTTGAACACGTAGAATATCGCTTAAAGCACTGCTCAAACATTCTAAAATATTGTTTGGAGTATAAAAATAAGGAAAACATCTTTTATAGCACTTGTATTTAAAACCAACAAAAAACAAAACAACAACAAAAAGTCACAAAGCCAGTTACCTGTCAAGTTAGTTAAATTAAACTAGGAATTTCAAGCTTTTAAATTATTATCAATTATGAAGTCACTTAATTCCTCCTTGGTTGGATTCTGAATCTTGGATAGCTGTGAAAAAGTCAAAGGTGGCAGGAATTTCTGCAATTCTTGATTTCTAATGAAGCCTTTAGCTTGAATTTTTAGTGACTTAATAGAAGATTGCTTCTTTTGTAGAAGAAAAGGGTGACAAACATCTGTCCAAATGATGCTGTTATAAACAGGAAAATGTGTTCAAACATTCAGAAACTGTTTTTAAAAGTTTGTCTTGCTGTGGGGAATAGCAGTAGAAATATTTCTGCCTATAGAGTGGGAGTACAAAAGTAATACACAATTCAGTTGCTACCTTTAAAATATTTGTAGACCTTCACTTTAGTCCTGTTATTGTAGCAAAATCTCCAGACTTCTAGTCCATTAACAGTAGGAGAAGAAAAAGAGAAATACTCTAAGTACATAAAGATGGAGAAGGTTTTTAGGAACTGAAGTCAATTGATTTTATATATATATATAAATATATACATATGTGTACAAATTTTTGTATTATTGCAATTACAACATATATTAGAGTTTAGCATGGGAAAAGGTAGGCTCTGAAGAGTAGCCATCTGTTAAACACGTTAGTTGTCTCAGCTTCTTCAGCTTGTCCTGCACACTTATTTAGATGTTGGCATATATAATCATCAATGGGATAGGTTTGTCCTCTTGACAACTTTTGGGATGTAGGGAATGGCGAGGTGAGTGACAGTCTGCAAGTTCTTCTGAAAAATCAAGGAGTGCAACCTCAGTGATCTATTCTGCCCATGGCAGGGCGGTTGGAACTAGACAATCATTAAGGTCCCTTCCAACCCAAACCAATCAATGATTCTACTCTAGCCTCTTAGCTTTTGGAATAGGTGTTGTGGAATACACCAACATAATATATTGCCATATAGGTTTAATCAGGCTAATAAATCTATGTTAAAAGTTTGTTGTGGTATGGGTGTGGTTTGTTTTTATTTTTATTTTTATTTTTTAAAATAATCCAATGTGATAATCTGACAATTGTACTCATTTTTGGAAAGGTTTTTTACACAGATGTAGCAGTTCTTAAACATGTAGGGGTATTTCTTTTTACTTAAAGCAAAACAAAAATAAATAAAAACCAAAACCACTGGCTACATTGAGTTCTCTACAAATTGTGATTTAGTCATGTACATGCTGGAATAAATGATGGCTAGACTATTAGCTGATGGAGAAAAATAAAGCTGTGCTCTGACCTTCTTTGTAATATTTTTTTCTCACTCAGCTGATTGTATGTGAACATGTTAACTCATGTTATAAGATTTGTTACTTAAAGTCTGTATTGTATGTGGAGGAAATCTACATTTATGCTGTGGTCAAAATACAGATTCAGAAGAGGAGGTGCAGTCAGTGAAAAAATCCAAGAAGCCATCAGAGAAAAAAGCAGCTACTTCAAAACTTGGTAAAGTTCTAAAGCAGCATCCTGTTGTTTATGTTTCAGAGACAGGTAATGGAAGTGCGTCATTGTATGTTCAGCTGTAGTGGGGTGGATTGTGTTACGGATGGGATGAATTGTTTGACTGATGTACTCTTAAATACATCTGTAAGACCTAATATGGAGGACAAAAAATTATGTTCTCCTTAAGTGCTTTTCATTAGCTTTAGCCTCTAATATTGTAAAGAGCCGGGTAGAACTGAGGTGATGTTGGGTAGTGGCTTAGTTGATTTAATTAGGCATATAACTTCATGAACTAACGCTTCTCTGTTTGAGTATTTCATAGATTTAGGGGAAACAGTTAAGTACAGGATGTCTTTTTAATAGAGTTAAGCTGCTCACTAGCACATTTTGTGAAATGACTGTTGGTTACCATATGTAGGTCTGAAAACCTGGATTTTTTTTTTTTAGATTGGTATATGATTTTCCATGTCTTTAACCTTTTGCCTAATATATTGGTGACTGCAAAAAATCTTTTTTTTTTGTGTGTGTGTGTTTTATTTTCTTGACAATGTAAGACCTTTTTTAACATTATTTGTCTATTAGCCATTGAGGAAGAACAGTAATTGGAAAAAACAATGGTAATGAACTTGCATATACCATGTGTATACCATGCTTCTCGGTCTTGGATTTCAGCTTTCTAAATTATGGAGCTATTTTTGCTTTTTGTGGAAAGGACTGGATATAATTAATCATTTTTGATCATTTTCAGGCCTTCTGAAAAAATTATGAAAGTGATTAACTGGTATATTCTAAGCAGTTTTCTTTAGAATTAGTCTCCTCTTTAGAAGCTGTATAGTTGAGCCAAAACCACAATTTTTAACTCAAGCCTTCAATGGAACAGATAAGGGCAAATTCTATCGGTTTGAAGATTATTGTGCGTTAATTTGTTGCGGTGGTTGTTTGCATGGTCATTGTTCCTTAGTACCTCTTTTCAGTGTTGCTTTCTGTGTGATCCTTGACCTTTGTGCTCTCGAGGAGAATCATGTTAGACTGTAAACTTGAAGGAGACGTTCATCTGTGGTTATGGAAGTTATATCCTGCAGAATTCTCATTGAAGGGGTTTCCTTCTCGGCTCCAAAACAAAGCACTGATAGTGATTTTTTTTTTTTCTCCTTCAGGTTTTCTTAGTTTTATCATGAAACAGTTCTGTTTACAATTATTTACTTCATGTCATGCATTTTCCTCTATTAAATTTGAGATGTTATGAAAAGTTTTATTGGTATTAGCAAATATTGGCTGACTGGTAAACATCAGTTTATGTAGACTCATGTCACACTTGTGAATTGAGCATCCTTAAACGTAGGGGGAATACCAACAACATAGGGGAAAATACCCAGCTTTTGTGAACTCTGAAGATTCATCTACGGAAGAAAATGAACAGATCTTCTAGTATTTAGCTTAATATTTCAGTACTTCTTGAAGATGAACTTGACTTCTTTTGGCATCTGCAAACACTTGGCTGAATGTGTGTTTGTGTTTGTTGTCATGTGAAGAGGTTTTATTTTTTTGTTTGAGAGCAGGTAAGCTTGCAGCTTCAGGGTATGCTTTTGTTAGTTTTATTCCGTTTTAACTAAGAGAGCTGGTAGTGGCATGTAAGCAAAGGTTAAGACTATATGCAGGCAGAAAGAATTCACTTACTAAGATTCTGACAATAAGATGAATTAGATTCCTGACTTATTGAATAGCATAGATTGGAGGCATCTCAAATTTGACTAAATTCACTTCATAAGATAGAAAATAGTGTTTTGCTTTTCTGATCCGCTGTTCAGAGCCAAGAGCTACCCAACTAAAATCTTGTCTTGTTAGGTTCATTCTTTTCCGATTTACTTCTTAAAACATGAATATCTTTTTGTTTTGCACTGGATCTATTGTAACTTTGTTGATTTGTTTTAATGTGGATAAATTTAGGTATTTTGATAGCAAATACCATTGCTATACTCAGATCACCAGTGCAACACCAGCGGTAGAATTTCCTCAGGGTTGCAACGCTGGGTGGACACGTTTTGGTCACAGAGGTATTTGTTGTATTAGTGATGCATCTATCTACTTTTTACCACTTACTTCATCCAGTCTGAGTTTAGCAGAGGCTTTAACTATCAGGTCTTACGTGTTTGTCTTATAGTCTAGAATTCTTTGCTAGCAGCAGTACTTCTCCGGTATAGATTCTTAGAAACTATGCTTGAATTTAAGGCCTATGCAGACATAAATCCAAACCTTCTCGGATAAAACATGTTTTACAAGTGTTAGATTTCCAATTCCTCTTATCACTCTTTGAGTTTTAGAATACATATAATGGAAAAGCAGACGCTGTCCCCTGGTAAGGTATCTTTTTTGGTAAGGTAATTGCCGAACATAAATACTGTCTCCCTAACCCTTCCCTATATTTTTAAAACAACATAGTAGTGTTTGCTTCTGTGTCCAATTAGAGGCATGACTCAGTCCGTCTGTCCATCCCCCCTGCCTTCTTGCTCCTCCAGGCTGTCTTCAGAATCACGGTTTCTAAGATGGATTGTACTTATTTTATTTGTCCTAGATATTTGACCTGACATTTAGCTGTGCCATGTCATGTATTGAGATGAGCTCAATGTATTAAACTATCCTGAACACTTCACCTATCTTGTTTGTCCATATCTTTTATGAAAAACTTAATTTCCTTTGACAGTTTTGCCAACAACTTTTTCCTAATTAATTATAAAGGATATTTAATAGCATAGACGCCAGAGTAGATAAAAGATCAGATTCCTGGAGAATAAACAGTACCTATTTAGGTTTGATTGCACCACCTAGAGTTGCATAATAAGCTTTTCTTCATAGAGATACCATGGGAATGCTGGTCAAGGTTATTAGCGAAAACCCTGAAAACCACGGCTCAAGGTTACTTTTATCTAAAGAGTCTTAAGTACACACTGAGTTGACTTATAGTCTGACTAAAACAATGTCTTTATAATCTTGAGACTTGCCACTTGAATTTTGTTTATATTTAATCCGTATAAATTGTTTCTTCAGCATATTGGAGTTGGGGAGAGATTCTGTCGAGTGTGTGACACAGCTATTAGCTTGGGATAAACATGTTTTATAAGAATAGGAATATAGAAAAGATACTAATGACATTGTAGGAATTTGTCCTTTTCTTGCTTTTAGTGTTACGCAGTTGAAAACTCAGATCAAGAATAGTCTTGTTGGACTTGCTCCAAACTCAGAATATCATTCTCAAGGGCTATGTCCTCAGAAATGTTTGAAAGTCTTTTGCCATCAAGTAGTCCGTAGGAGCTTGGTAAGAAAGAAGTAAGAAATACTTTATTATTGAAACAAATTAAATTTAAATAAGTATCTAGTTTACCGATGGCCAAAGTAGAAGCTATTTTAGCAGGTAACAAGGAAAAAAAAAAAGGTTGCCTTGTGGTAGAACAGTCTCTGGCAGATTGGGAAAAATCCAAATGTTTGCTGTACTTGTTAAACAGTCGAACAAAGTGTTATTTTAATGAAGTATGGAACCTTGAGTTTTGTTTGTGGAAGATGACCTGTTGTTATGATGCATTGAACCTCATCTGGTTTCATCATAAGTGGCTATTTGGCAGGAACTGTGTCTTCAATTGCTTTTAGTGAACGCTTAATCTTTCATATATGTTATGTAGCGGTAATTATGCATGTGTAGCTATTGCCTTAAGTCTGAATATTGCGAAATATAACTTTAAGAAAAAATGGGCTTGTTTGAGGTGGTAGGCTGAATTATTTATAAAGCTAGGAAAAGTGGAGGTGGTAGAAATGAGTAGGATTGCAGGTTACTGGAAAACCATTCCTTGAGGGCAAGAAGAGAATAGCTTGTGAATGCGCTGGCTGAATATCAACTCTTCTTATAGAGAATATCAAAAGAGAACAGAAGGAGCTGGGTAAGTGCTAGTACTGGTGACCAAAAAAGCCCCCAAATCTAAACACTGGTTCAAATTAGCAGCAGATTGTCAGTGAATAAGCATGTCTCACATTGAACCAGCTAATAGGGGAATAAAAAATTATCGCTTTTACTTTCTGGGCAGTACTAGCATTGTATATGCTTACAGAAGTTGCTGTGCTTGTGGGAGACAGGTGAAGATGGTAAAACAGCTCTTCATGTAGCAGCTTTCCTTTAAAATGTTTTATGAAAGGTCAGTTGAGAGTACGCAGTTGAACCTCAAGGGAGTTTGTCTTAAAATGCACTTGAGGAAGGAGAGTATAGGTTCTGGCAGAAATCCTATGAAGAAACAGGGACTGGTGTTGCAGAGGACAATGTAAAAGGTAGTTGGGAGCAAGCCCCATGGGAGTTAATTTCATTAGGTGCTTAGGTGTTCTCCATATATCTGAAAACTTGTCTTTGTGTCTCATTTCTCATTGCATAGATTTGGGAATACCAGCAGTATGACGTAAGGGTCCTGTAATAACTGAACTCAGAAGTGGCAAGAACAGCATTTTTCAACCAATTAAAGTCTGTTTTCCTTTCCATCTCTAGCATGACTCGTGAACCCAGTTGAAGATTAGGCAGATTGTTTTTTACTTTACCAGCTTGTAATATTTTTAGACCTGTAAGTGCAAATGAATCTTTCTTCAATGCTGTGTGTTGCGTACAGGACAGCACTCTTTTAAGCTAGAAGCTAGGATCATAACACAGGTAGTTTCTTTTAAAGAAAAGCAAAATAAAACTATATCCTCTCAAGTAACCCTCAACCAAAATAAAAATACTGTTTGTTGGTTTGTATTCTCTGCTAAAACTGGTACCAGAATGTAAGCTGTCTTGTTTGGCTTATTATTCACAAGTTGCCTGAAACTTTTGTTATAGTTCATACTGACTGTCCCATTCTAAATAAATTGACTTAAATATGAATGTAATGTTTTGATGTCACTTAGCAAGTTCATTCTTTACTTCAGAATAGTGGCTTGTCAAGTTGTAGCTTCATTAGCAGATGATGTTGCTGCTTTGCTCTGACTATTCCTTGTCACTTGGTAGAGATCTCGCTTTCTTCCTTTCAGGTCTCCTTACTGAGATACTTTAGTCAGTTTGACTTTGCTCAGTTATTTTGATGGATTAGTTTAAAAGAGCATTTTTTGCTAGACTATTGCATTTTCTTTGAAATAGAACAGCATGACCTGAGTGGCTCAGTAAGTTAAGCTGCCTGAGCTGCAGCTGGGAGGAAAAAAAAAATTATACTTGCCAGGAGTTTCTTCAAGGTTCTTCCCCTACCTTGTTTCTTTGACAGCGCTGAATATTCCTGTCACACAGATAACTTCAGACTCTAAACCAGAACAGGAAGTTTCATTGCATGGTGGGGATTCATATCTGTTTTTGGGAAATAAAGCTGCTATTATGGTAAAACTAACCAGTTCAAGTGAATAAACTGGAATAAACTCTGTAATAAACTGGAAGTTTATATGGCAGGTGTGATTATTTAATTTGAAAGAAGTTCCAATAATTGGAAAAAAAAATTCTTGAAATTACCTCTGATAATTGGAAAAGCCAAAGAGATGTAAATTGATTTCAGAGGAGTAAAACTTGTATGGTTCTGGTAGGCTTTTTGTTTTTATAGCAGGATGCGACCTTCGCATGTGGATGTAGGCAGAGTGCTAACAATTGTGGTTTAAAGTGCATGTTTGTAGTACATCTAAAATCAATTAGCTTGTTGAGAAATGACACTGAAAATCTAAATGACTGTTCAGACCAGTTTTTGAAAGATAAGTTGCAATGACTGTGTTTTTAGAGCAGGAGGACAATAGGAGAAAAACACATTTCACCAGTCATACATAGCATCTATTTCCAAAATTAATTTTGGAAAGAGTTAGGGTTGTGCTTGAATATAGTTGTTGNTTTTTTTTTTTTTTTTGAGGAGCGGTGGTTACTTAATATTTACTGTAAGCAAAAGATGAATACAAAACACATAGTCCTAACAAGTGTTGGGATTGTTAAATACTGATAAATGCATACTTAATATAATGAAAGCCTGATGCAATGATTTCTCTTCCTACAAACACTATTTCCTCCACCTTACACTCCAGTTTGGACAGTAGTACCTACTGCAAATTCCTTAGGACAGGAGCTGTCTGAAGTACTTACACTGATCTGGTGCCATTAAAAATGAAGAATGTCCAGGATGTTGTCATCTTATACAAGTAGCATAGGGTTAATGACTTTTGGATAGGATACAGCTCTCTAGCTCCATGTAGAAGTCCTTAACCTGGTAAATGTTTGCAGACTACCATGTAAGCATACATTTATCCTAATAAGTACTAGTTACTGTTAACATGAAGATGCACTGCTTGTGTCGGAGTTGGTTTTAAAACATCGTAATGAGAGGCTGTCTCTGCCTGACAATATTTTGCATTCTAAACAGAATAGGAACCAGGGAATTATATACTATATTGATGAGGAACTCAACAGCACAGCAGTATCAAATGAAGATGAACAAATACATTCATTAGGGGTGCTGTCCTGTGCTGCTTGTCCATTGTCCCTCCCTGCAAGAGATCGCTACTCAGATTGGCTGAGGTCGTTCTTGAACCTGAGTCTTTTTAAGTGATCTGAATTTAACAAGATGTTTAAAACATCCTAGATAATTTTTGCTGGAGTGGGGTTAGGGAACAACCACCTGTTTTGCTCTGTAATTAGCAGGTGAGTGCCTACTGAGGAAGGGTGGGGAAAGGGAAGAGGAAGAGCAATAACAAACAGTTGCAGGTGGGCTGCAGGCACTGGTTTATTAACCTAGTTGTGCTACCGCTAGGATGGGCTATAAAATGGAAGCCAGATGTGCTCCAGTGTCACAGAAGAGTTCTTAAACCCCTCAGGATTTAACAGTTGTTGCTTGTTGCTAGGGAAGCTTGTTCTTGTAAATTACCTGGCATAATGGGGCCCCGCTTCGGGTGTAATGTTTGTATCCAAAATAATTAAAAGCAATCTCCTGGCTGTCACGCCCGTCTGTTCCATTAATCGCATCAGTATCTTTCTCTTTGTCACATCTACTTAATTTCCAGAGAACTCGACTAGAATACGTGCTCTTGACTTGCATTTGTAAATCTTCAGAGCTACCCCGGAGGGGGTTGAAACCACAGATATGTATTTTCTGGGTGTTTGTGCCTTGTATAGCACACACAAAATGCGTGGATGTAAACAGGAAATAGTATTCTGGGAATAGTGTTGTTCTGCTCTATGAAGATTTTTGCAGAGTAAAAGTTGTCTAGTTGATGATAAAATCGATTCCTATTTCTTAGCATTATATGGAGGCAGGGACTTGGTTTTTTTTTTTTTTTTTTTTTTTTTTTAGTCCTATCTCAACTGTTCACCTAGCAATTGCTCTAAACCATGGCTGTAAAAACGCAGTTGATCTACAATTAACTTTTTTATGAGGCAAAATCCAAATTTTCATCTTTGTTTCCCCTCAAAGGGTATAGGAGTGGGAATGTCTTTCTCCCATTTCTGTAGGCCATAAATGATTTACAGGTCTTATGTTGAGAAACATTGATCTGTGCAGTCCAGTAGCAGTGCTGGGACTCCCTTGATATTTTCAAAGCTGTAAATGAAGTCGCCTTCATGCATGTAATGGAACTGAAAGTGTACAACTGATAGATCAGCCGTGCTGTTCACTTCTGGGGCAGTGGGCATACACAAGCAGTTTGTTTCAAGGAAGAAGTGTTAAGGTGAAGGGTTACTGAAAAAGCTGAAGTTCTTATGTACTTGAAATAAGGGGCGGACGCCCGGAGGTCATGGAAACTTGTGATGTGCTTGTGAATTTCATGAACCTGGGATGAAACTAGCCCGAGTACCTGTCTGCTAAAGCATTTATTGAAACCCACGTAATAGAATTGGGCTGTTTTGTTTCCTAATGACCACTTTCATGTTCTCATCCTGTCTTTCCTCTCTCTATTTACATTTATAGATGACTGTCCCAAAGTGCTGTAAGTCTCTTGATCTTCTTGAGCTACCACTTGCAGTCCATAAATGCTTCTAATTCTGTCGTTTCTAGGAAGGACATAATTAAAGCAAGGCTCTAATCATTGATAATATTTAGTACTGGCATCATAAATGACTCAAATCCACATCCTTTTTAATTAAAACTTAATTATATTTATTCTACATCTCTCTACTTGAGAGAAAGCAATATCCTGTTTTTTTATTGTTATTTAAATGGTTATGAGTAAATAAGGAAAAAAATCAATATTGCATGCAGATCATCTGATAACAACAGCGAATAGAGATTCTTTTCTAGCATGGTAGCAGTCCTTAGGTTAAGAAAAGTGCATGGGTGGTCGATGGAAAGGAGATACAGATTCTGTTCTTGGTCAAATGAATGTAATTATATCTGCATTAACTATTGATCTTAGCAATAGGTACATTTTACTCCTGCAAATGTATTTTCTCATATAAACTGGAAAAATTAAAAGAAGGAAAATGTTACGAAATTAGGTTTGAGAGAAGCAGTTTTATATTCCAATCGCAAACTATTGTAAATTAGGAGCCTAAAGCATCTAGTGGCTGAATCTCCCAGATATCTAATAGTTAAATTGAGCTAAATGGCAGTAAGAGATCTACCTCTGCCTAAGGAAAGTAGATCATTTGGCTAAGGATAGTAAAGCTTTTAGCTTCTTGGTAAAATTTGCTGCTGCTGCCATTTGAGGGACCTGGGCTTGAATTTTCTGTTTCACATATTGCTTTGTGAATTGAATTGGCTAAAATGCCATTTTCTGGTAGATATATATATATATATTTTAATCTTTGGGCATTCTTGATTTAACTGCTGAACCAATCTCTTCCCTCACAGTCATATCTTTGCTTTATTTTTCTTTCTCTGAACTTTCTCTCACAGGAATTGTCACGATCCCCATTTATATTTGTTATATGCTGCCTAGTAAGACATCAGTAGCAGAAAGTTCCAGCTGATACCTAAAATTGTCTTGTTGCTACTATCTACTGAGAAAAGGTTAAACAGGAAAAAAAAAATCTCTCTTGTCTAAAATATAACAAATTACGGATCTAACAGACATATGACATAATCTAAACTTAGGGAGGCGATTAAGAAAAATTTTTGTGTGAAAAAGAAATATGGGGGCTTAAGTTAGTGACTGGAAAATGAACATATGCTTGTGATAGTAACGTGAATTTAAGTTTAATTATAAAACAGATGTTTAGAATGTTCTTTGTTTCTGATATGTTGAGGGGAACAGTCAGAACATCTACACTTTGAGAAATGTAAAACCAGACTTCAGTTAGAAGCATGCAAATAAGACTGCCCCTGTTGCTGTTCCTGCCAAGTCTTTGTGCTTTATTCCTTTTGTATCTTCTGTTCATTTTAGGGCTTTTCTTGCAGTTTGCTTCTCAGCCCTTTCATGCTTTTGAGTTCTTAAAAGATTTTACAAAGAAAGTGCTTTTATCACTAATCACAAAGTTTGTCCAGCAACGTTATTTTGTTGTTGTTGTTCAGTGATCTGTGGGCTACTACTTAATGATACTGTGTATGCCATTTCCCCCATCTCATGTGTTTAGTGGTGGCTGTCAGGTGTTTTTTTTAATTATTTTTTATTAATTGAAAAATCTGTTTTGTAAGCTGAACTCTTGTTTGATTCCTGTTTTCTGTGAAATGGCAGCATTTCTTTGGGATGCTTCTGACTGTACTGGAAGCAGAGTATGTTTAAGTGCAGAAATGTGGGTGATAGAAAATAGCTCATAGAACCTGACTAAAAGGGACAAAGCAGAAATAGTTTGACACCATTATTTTACTAAAACATTCCTAAGGCATGAGCAGTACTTTACAAATAACTGAGCAACTGTTCCTATCCAGTAATCTTATGCAAGAAGCTACCATGTGGGCTTTTTGTAAACACAATGTTCTAATATTTTTTTCCCTGCTTGATCATACAATATTGAGAGATTAAGAATATGTAAGTCTACAAAGCATGTATTAGCTGCTCTATTAGTGAATACTACAAAGTAATAAAATAAATGTAGCTTTGCATTTCACCTATTTTATATGAAGAGTTGTGCTATGCAATTGGATTTGTGTTGGTTAAGGAGAGTTCAAATTTCAGTGACCTAGATTGCTGTTGCATCCTTGCATAAGGATCTGCTTCCTTATGTAAGAAGGGAAGGCATTCTTTGCAAACCTTTCTAAATGAGAGGTAACATGTTTATAAAGTAGCAGACTTCTGTGTCTCTATTTTAGCACTCAGTTTATTCAGACTTAATATTTAGCATCTAAATAGCACAGCTATGTAACTTGACATTTTTTCTTCTTTCTCCAAATCAACTTCTAAACATCTGTAATATTTTCTAAAGGTCTGTGTTAATGGAATCTGCCCCAAATAGTTCTCTTGACATAAGAACTCTAAGAATTATAAGAACCATGTACCAGAATTAATAAGATATTCTTCATGTTTAGATGAAGATGATGACTTTGTGAATAAGAGAATTTCCCTGACGCCAAAGGAGAATGGGACATCAGCAATCAGTTGTCCAGGAACAACGACAGTGAAAAAGGAAGATGTAAAACCACGAGCTAAAACCAAACCGTTATCTCCAGTGAAACTGACTCCCACCTCAGCTCTTGATTACTTTGGGACAAGTAGTGTCCAGCGATCCGAAAAGAAACTGGTAGCAAGTAAAAGGAAGGAGGTGAGTACTGATGATGATTTTAGGTTGCTCATGTGTTTGATAGGAGAACAAAATGGCCAACTTAATAACTTTAAGAACCTTCTTAACTGCTTGTTCTACTTAATGTTACTTTTTCATAACCGCTGTGGTGTAAGGTCAATTTTGGCAATATGTACAAGCATATCAAGTCCGCAAATACAATTGTAGAGTAAAACTTCCATGTTTGAGAAGATAGCACAAAGTTGAAGGTAGTATTTTCTCTATTGTTTTTCGCATATGATTTCCTTAAAATTTTTACAGTTTTCTGAGATAAGTGAGTGGATGGGGTAGCTTATAACTGGTAGGGGAGGAGTTGTGCAGGGGGTAGAGGAAGGATGTTGTTTTCCAAAGCTTTGTGGCATATATATTTGTGGAATAACAAAGCACCGAGTAAAGTATGGGGGAAATTCAGAATTCACAGTGCACTTATCTCTGTCAAACTGGCCAGCTATGGTAGCTTCAGCGATGTTCAGCATTGTTTGAAGAAATGACATCGAGATTATAACATGGCTTTGTTTTGAATAGTAAAAGCTCTTGAAAACAGCCTTGGTTAATAGTGTATAGGTTAGAGAGATAGGGATAAAATGCTGCATGTCTAATTACCAGTCCTTTTCTAGAAGTATACAAGATAAATTGTACAGATTATTACAATTTTCCCAATACTGGGGAAACTGAACTGTTGCTACTTTTTTTTTCTTAAATATAGCCTTCACAAAGCAGGGACAGCACAGTGGATGATGAAGCCATTGCTAGGCAACTGCAGCTTGAAGAAGATTCAGAGGTAACAGCTTTATAAATTTGCTGCTGTATGCCAGGGCAGTTTGTTTAACTTAAAATTGTTAAGAAATGAAGATGGACTTTCCATGTATGCTATAAATAAATGCAGATACATGTATGCATCCGTATACTTGAACTCTTGCACATGTGTGCAAACATAGTCACACAGTTATTTTTATGGATGCTATTTCAGTTAGGTACATAGAACCATATCTCACCTAATGTATTTTCCATCTGTGCAGATGATCTTTACCTATGCAGTTGATGTGCCTAGAATAGTTTTGCTTTTCACTTTTCTGCTTCTTCACAGTTGTTATTTTTTCCATTCCCTCAGATGAAAAACCAAAAACCATTGACACCTGTCATCTGAGTTTTCTTATAGTTGAGAAAAATGTGACCCATATGTGTATCTCACCTATTTGAATTGGTGCTAATATGAGGGAAAGGTATACTTGTCATACATGTTTACTTCACTTTGGGAAAACTGATTCATTTCCCATTGGTAATATTGAGCACCCTTTGAAATAAACATCTTAGATGCAAAACATGGCCTTATCCTCAACTTCCCCAGAGGTGTGATGAATTTGGCTGTAATCTATTAGAAAGTTAAATAATGTGTCAGCAAAACTAAGGTGTTGCCTTTCATTGGAATCAGTTTTATCTGTGACACTGTCATTGTCTAATGTATCATCAAAGGAATGTACGTTTTTAGGTGTATATCTGCCTCAGTCTGGTTTGTGTTTGGAAGTCACTGCCCTTCCCCTTTCTCGCTGTAAACAGGGAAGACATTCCTTTCGTCATTATGGGCACATAAAAATAGTGTCTGTGGCATATTGGTTTTATAAAGTCATCTGTTTGAATCCTGGCTTGGTTTTGTTTTGTACAATTTAATAAGTAATATTCTCAGACTCTGTGTGCAGTATTTGAGTATTTGTTCTTACTGGTTCATCTGTCAAAGAAAATCAGTTAAGTAAATAGCAATATTAAAAAGTTAAAATGTATTCTAATTTGATTCCATGAAGTAAACAAAACTGCAGGCAACAAGAGCAGAGCTAAGGGCAGTAGTTAAATGCTCCAAAATTGCCAGTCTTTTTTTCTGTATAATGTTAGTAGCTAAACAAAGAGTAAAACTCATTATTGAGACGTCACAGTACTGAACAGCCTTTGGTCCTACTTTTCTGTTGGGATCACTGTTGAAAATATTCTGAAGCCAACAGGTTGCATCTCAGTGCAAGCTGGTGGTTGTGAGATGCTGTCTTCAAGTTTCAATCATTTATTAAATGAAAAGGATACACAACAATAAAAATATGAAGGGACAGCATACTTTATGGTAGCATACTTTTTATCCAACTATGTGCTGTCTTATTTTAGATAGTTTTAAAAGATAATAGAATTAAAACTTGTTAGACATAAGTCTTTTTTTTCCAGCTGGAGAGACAGTTGCATGAAGATGAAGAATTTGCTAAAACTTTGGCCATGTTGGATGAAACACCACA
This sequence comes from Anseranas semipalmata, assembly GCA_013399115.1. Taxonomy (NCBI): domain Eukaryota; kingdom Metazoa; phylum Chordata; class Aves; order Anseriformes; family Anseranatidae; genus Anseranas; species Anseranas semipalmata. The sequence goes on along the minus strand of VXAA01003997.1, from coordinate 242,823 downwards.
GAAGAAAAAGGTTGAATTCTTTTTAAGCTATTTTTTAGAAAGCGCGTTGCTAGGAATGTTCTTATTTAGACACTTGATCTGTGTCTAAAGTCACAAGGCGTCCATGCAAATGCCTTAAAAAGAGCAAGAAAGTGTTTGCATGAAAAAGAACATGCTCAATTTTTTATAGTTCTAATTAACTTCAACCTAATTGAAGAGGAGAGAGGACTCTGACTCTGGCATTGTTTGTTTACTTAGGCTCGGAGGGATTCACAAGAGCAGACAGTACTGAGTATCAAGAGCAGTCCTAACGTGACAGAGAGATACAAGCAATCACAAAGAGGTAGGACACTAATATTATAGATTGGAGAAACGTTCTCAATTTTTAGTGAGATACATTCTCATGTGTGCGCTCTCCTCTGCCTCTTTAAAGTGAAAGCAACAAGCTCGGCAGGTGAAGCAAAAGAACAAACTAAATCTGAAAATTCAAAAGGGTCCCGTTTACCCCCACAATCAACTGATGGTAAAATAGCAAGAGAGTTGACGGCTAAGACCTTGCCTTTGAAACCTACCTCTAAGCTTGTGGCTCTGAAACAAAAAGAAGAGATTGCTGAGAAGGAAAGAGGCACTCACAGTTCAGTATCAAAAGACAAAAATGCTTCAGGGAAAGAAGAGAAGAAAACACCAAAGAAGGAGAAAATTTCTCCGAAGAAGGCTGAGGTAGGAGCTATCCATATGAATTTAGTTGGCTTGGTGGAGTTTACAGGAAAACAGTTTTCAGTTATTATTGTTCATGTGTCACTGTTGTAACTTGGTACTTTGAATATTCTAGGTGACTTTTAAGAATTTAAAATCTTACCAGAATTCAAGTTCCTAGCAATTGTAGAAATGTAGGAAAGAAATTAGCTGGAAAAATATAGATTGAATGCATTAAGGAACTGAGAGTTCAGTTATGCTCGCTAAGGTATGCATGTATGCTGAAAAATCAATTCAGTGCTCTTTCACATTTAACTTTCCTTAAAATTTGCAGAATGCAGGAATTCTCACACTTGGCTAGTGAGTGAAACTTCATAGCATGGGTGACCTTGTGAATGCTATACTGCTGTTAAAAATTAATGCCATTCATTGTTCTTTTTCTTCCTCTCCCCTCCATCCCCAATTTCCTGTTTCTGAAGTATATTTCTTATTGTTAATATATTATGGAGAAATATAATGTAGTGTTATCTTAACTGTCTGATTCACTGACTGTAATTATTGAACATATTCCAATGGTTATTGGCAACTTAAAAATGTACTTCTTAATCATAAAATACAAAATACCAAATTTTTTGACATTTAAAAAACAGTTGCAATTGGGAGGGAGAGCCTGCAACTTTTTTTTGGTGACTTTTAAATAAATTTTTACAAATAAAAAGCTTAAATGTCTTAAAAGTACAAATACTAAAAGTAGATTTTATGGGAAGTGTAGATCTTGCCAATACCTGATCATCATTCTTGAATCAAGTAGGATGTGAATTTAAAGCAACAATTTATTAATAAAATGAGCATATATATGCAAAATACAGATGAATGTACAGCAAACTGAGAATAAAGGTTGGGTACAATGTTTTTAAACTAAAAGAAACAAAAAACCGAAAGTGCCCCCCTCCCCTCCCCCCTCCCAGCCCCAAACCTGAGCTTTGGTATTGCTTGTTAACAGAAAAACATTTAAACTTCCTTTTTCTTCTTTGCATAAAAATGACTTAAGCTGTGATGCTTGAGTTTTTCATTGTTTTTCTATATACCATATATGTATTTTTATATATACCATATATTTATTTTTCTTTTGCCCAAGTCTATAAGTCCTGAGGACTCTGAAAAGAAGCGAAGCAATTATCAAGCTTACCGAAGCTTCCTTAATCGCGAGGGGCCGAAAGCTCTGGGTTCCAAAGAGATACCTCAAGTAAGTTTGGCTACAGTAGAATTTCTATGTGTAAAAGTGGTGTGCATCATAAACTTCCTTCCAGTTGTTATAAGTGATCTAACAAGTATCAACTAAACTATTTAAAAACTGTTCTTTGGTGATGGTGGTTGTTGGTTTTCTCCAAATAGAAAGTATATATTGGAAAAAAACTAAACTGGAATGCAAAGCAGTGACTATGTGTAAAGAAATATACTGAGAAATGATATTCAATACCTGGTTTATGAAGCTATTATGCTGGAAAATAGTTATTGATCTTAAAATTTGAAGGTTGCTGTCACTCCTTTGACTAACATGCTGTGCTTGCGGCACAGTGTTACAGGTATGATAGGATCAGGTAATGTGTGAAGTTTTGTTGGCAGCTATTCCTTCTAATAGTTTTTGAACTTTTACAACTACTATCTAGGTAGGCTAGGTTCGTCTTTAAAGTTTCATAGAGCACTTGGCACTGTAGAGGTTTAAAAAAAATATGTGGTGAAAGGGGTATTTGTAGAATTGCATCAGTTAATGGCATTTTCTACAACATTATGGTTCTCAGGGAGCTGAAAATTGCTTGGAGGGCCTGACGTTCGTAATTACAGGAGTTCTGGAGTCTATTGAAAGAGATGAGGCCAAATCTCTGATTGAACGTTACGGAGGAAAAGTAACTGGCAACGTCAGCAAGAAGACAAACTATCTGGTTATGGGACGAGACTGTGGCCAATCTAAATGTGAAAAGGTGAGTAGTGGTGTGCCTGAGCTAAGCAGAAGTGAAAATGTGAATTGTTTGTATCTTACTGTATTGATTTCCAGTACCTCCTCTGAAAGGGAGTACTACAAATAAAATGCATGTTAAAAAGTTTCTTAGTACGGTTTAGGGCTTTGTTTTATTTTAGTTATATGTGTGTTTATATTTATGGCATGAAGCTGTGTCAGGGGAGGTTCAGGCTGGGTGTTAGGAAAAGGTTCTTCACCGAGAGGGTGGTCGGGCACTGGAACAGGCTCCCCAAGGAAGTGGTCACAGCACTGAGCCTGCTGGAGTTCAAGAAGCGTTTNTATATATATATATAATATAGGTTAACAAAAAAAAAAAAATCCCACCTTTTTAGTGCTTCTATTTTGTGTTCCTAAGCATAGCCTTTACTGGAAAGGATTTTGGAGTGAATTATGTAGCTCTCATTTTTCTTTTAATTCTTGTTTTCCTAGGCATCAACTTTAGGGACAAAAATTATTGATGAGGATGGCCTATTTGATCTTATTCGAACTATGCCGGGCAAGAAGTCCAAATATGAGCTGGCAGCTGAAACAGAGGTTTGTTTGTTATAAACTTAGTGGTGTGTATGTGCTTTTTGTTTTGTGTGCGTGT
>VXAA01003997.1:229145-239526 GCA_013399115.1 Anseranas semipalmata | reverse complement strand
TTTTTTTAAATTGCAAGGAGCTTTGATATCTTGTTCCATTAACAGTAATGTATGATTGTCAGTTTGACCTACTAGGTTAAAAGTATTGAAAATGGAAAAATTTTACTTGTGTTTTAAGGATTCTACTTCAGAGGGATAAGGTTTATTCTAACCTGATATTCTGTGTTTTTAGGTATCTGATTGAGGGGGTAATTGTATCTTCTTAGGTGGTTTCAGTTTTAAACATTACGTCTTTGTTTATTCTGTGATACTATATGGTACCTGGAAAGGCCAAATAAAAACTTGTACTGTAAACATGGAACAACTACATGTAAACCATGTGTCTACATAACAGATTTAATCTTTATGTGGTACTTACTATAAAAAAACAGTAATAAGGCTTTTATGCACAATTGAATCTAGCCTGTAGTGGCTGATAAAAGTGTTATTAAAAATTCAGTTAGCTCTAACATGTTTTATGTTCAGCATAGATATTGCTTTGTTGTTTCTGATGTGGCTAGACGTGAATTGTTGTGTGTACCTTCAGGAAAAGCAACTCTAAGTCTGTACTAGCTAATTACTTTCATTCCCGTTAGAATTGTTTTGGGTTGAATACATTCAACTTATTTTTAAATGACAACAGTGTTTGTCTCTCTAGCAAGTGTGTGCTTGAGAGTGCTTTGTTTTTGGGAAAACAGGTCGTTCCCTGTTATTGCTCCCTTTATCCAGTGCTCCTAGTGTTCAATTTTTTAGTGTTCAAGCTTGGAAGTGTTGCTTTGAGATCTGCACTTCTGCTTCATGCATGTCTGATGGCCTGTTCTTCACAACCTGTCAGTCATCAGTTTTGGTTTATTTCCTTTAATGATATGTCAGGCTCAGTGAGTAGGGAGACTGCTGGAACTTGCACCATTCTTGGAATGACCAGAACATTTCCTGCCTCTTTTGTGGGTCGGGCTACAGAACCAGGTGGCATCGTGTTTAACAGTGGTTTATTTTTCAAAGAACATTCTTTGATCTCCTCTTGGAAGTTCTTTTAATCAATACAGAAGATATGTTACTTTCTTAAGCAGTCCAGTGCATGTGTTCAAACATAGTGTGTTTATTTAATGTATTTTTTTTCTGGAAATTTTCCTTTAATTTTCTTATCTTTGTTTTCCTAAGGCAAAGAAGGTAGAGTCAAGACATAAAAAGACACCACAGAAAACTGAAGCTGGCAAAAGGCATTTTAGCCCCCTCAAAAGGGAGGCTGATATTAAAAAAAATAATTCTACTCCTGAAAAGGGAGGTACCTTCAAATCTGTTAAGAAAGAAACTGCTGCCATTCGAAAGCTTACAGACTTCAAACAGCCAACTGTGGAGCAGAAAGAAGCCCCAGAACCTAAGGGGAACTTGGTTTCTGAGATGAATGAAAATGGAACAGAGAGATTGCTATGGGTAGATAAATACAAGCCTGTGTCTCTCAAGGCAATAATTGGACAGCAGGGTGAGCAAAGCTGTGCCAATAAACTCCTCCGATGGCTCCGAAACTGGCACAAGAATACCTCGGAAGATGGACAAGGTGACCAACATGGTTAACTTCTGTGTTCTTCCATGCCAGTCACACTGCTTGGTTTCTGTATGCTGACAAGGTCCTTTGTGAGAGGAGAGCAACTCTAGAAATCAGGAATGAGTCTAAAGTCAAATGCATTTTTTAGCAGCCGTTGAGCCTGAGTGTTGCACACTTACCCCCCTTTCTTCCCCCTCAAAACAGAATGGCAAACTGTCTGAAGACATATTTTTAAAATTGTGTGGTATTTTCTTAAATGTGACTATTTTCCAAAATAGACTACAATAAGCTAGCAGTAATGTATAAAAAATGGCCTCATGTTCAGTCTAGGGAATTCTTTTTCACCATGAGAAACGTTGGCCAGTGCTAACTTGTCTGTACACATGGGGAAAATGCAGGATAGCAATATGTCCAGAGGGCGGTCATCATGCACGGGGGAAGAGATGAATTGTTAAGGTCCTGGTTCTTTGACAAGTAGCCACTGTCATGCATAGTGTGTTGTCCTGTAAATTGTTTTTTTTGTGATAAAATAGCATAGAAGCTTCACTGCAACCATTGTAGGTAGTGTTTTTTTTATGGTGTGTTTTTTGTTTTGTATTTTTTGTTCTTTGTTATGATGTCAGTGTGAGAAAATTGCTGAAATAGTTGTATTAGTATTTTTCAGCTTAGAATCTCTGCAAGTCTTATCTAATATGGCTTAAACTGCTTTTCCCCATGTGCTTAGGATGCAGGTGTGCATGTATTTTTTTGATACTCATATCCAGCCTTAAATGTGAAACTTAAATATCTTTTCTTTAAAGTTTTACATGAAGTGTGCAGTTTATTTGGTAAGATATATGTAGATAAAACCTGGAATCTTCTTTTATAGCAAAGACCAGCAAATCTGGAGGCAAAGATGATGGTATTAGTTCTAAAGCAGCATTACTTTCTGGTCCACCTGGAGTTGGTAAAACTACTACGGCTTCTTTAGTTTGTAAGGTGAGTCCACATTAATAGTTGTTCCCAAGACTGTCTGTTTTGTATCGATGCTGTATCTGAATGTGTGCAGATGGCTATCCCCTAAATTACCAGGTTCTGAATTTAAAAATTAGTTTTTGTGAACTTGGTATTACACTGTGTTCAACTGTTCCACGAGAGTCGGCTGGGGACTCCATACTGTAGAAATACCATTACAGCTAAGTTATTAGTAGTGATATTGTAGATGATTTTGTTCTTAAGTGACTTGCAAGAACTATGTTAGAATATGATATTACCAGTTTGCAGAGATTGAGGACAATTAGCAGCTGTCTGGTCTTTGTGCAGGGAAAGAAGGATTATTCTCTCTGATTCAAATGTTAAAATAGCTTCCTTCTTTTTTCTTTTTTTTTTTTTTTTATTCCCACCCCACCCCCCTTCTTCTCCAGAGGCTATAGAGCTTTGTGCTAACAGAAAGGTAGATAATCCAGAGCTGATTTCTCTGGTTAACGCTGCACCTGGAGCTGAGTGTGCTGACTTGGGCTCATTTCTACACTGGCATGGTATTTTCTGCTTCTAGTTTGCAGCCTAGCTCGCTCACTGCTGCCTCGGGTCTCTCTGCAGAGCATTTTGCTGTGCTCCCCAGCCACAGCTGGCAAAACTGGGTTAGCCAGACTCCAAGAACAAAGCTGTGTGCAGTGCACTGCTGCAGCGTGGCGTGCCTCTGGCAGGACAGTTTGCTGATAAAGGAGCAGCTGGGTTAAGGTCCTGAAGGACTGACAGGCAACCTAGCCCTTTGTGAAGTGGTAGGGCTGCTGCAGGAGCCATGTATTTTCTAGCTGTTACATAGTTAAAAGCTTTTCTTTCCATCAGCTGAGGGATGTGGCATGTTTCTTCTCCTGACTCTGAAGATAAGATTTTAATATGCATCTGGAAATACTATGGAGCTTAGTCAGCCTCAACTCACAGTCCTGTTTCTGTCCCTTGTGGCAATTCTGTTAATCTTTCACAGCTAAATCTGTGCCTCTGACTTCTTTATGCAAAAATTTTGTTCTCTTTTGGGTATATCTGTTCCAAGTCTTGTTACAAGTATTTTTGGAGTGTGAGAGAAAAGTAGTATAAGGGGAGAAAGAAACCAAAGCCATAAATTAGATCTGGAAGTGCTGTTATAAGAGCTTTCTTCTTGAACTCTGAAAACGCTGTTTCTAATTGAGTATGCTTGCTCTCTTTTCACCGATCTGTGTTCTCATTTTTCTGCGTGGTTTGTGTGTTTGAACTAGGAATTGGGGTATAGCTATGTGGAGCTGAATGCCAGTGACACTCGAAGTAAGAACAGTCTAAAGGAAGTAGTTGCTGAATCGCTTAACAACACCAGCATCAGAGACTTCTGTTTTGGTATGTCTGTTGTTTGAAGGAGGATTTCTCTTGTGTTAAGAGTCTGGTTAAAGGAGGGACGGAGCTTCCTTATTGCACAACAACATTAGGAATTGAACTTGCTCATCACATGGATGGGATCAGGCTCAAATAAGAATGGCTTAATTTAGTAAGCTGTTCTAATTCATTCTCAATGTAGAATTAAATCCTGCTATTAAGAGAATCAATTGTTAATAAGCACAAACTACTAAAGAACGCTACGGTTGCTCTTCTGTTGCGTGGGGCTTAATTCTTGGAAGATGACACAAGGTTACAGTCACCTCTGTTCTGTGAACATAAATTCCATATCAGCAAGTGTCAGAACAAGAACAAAAGGTTCATCAACACTTCAGTTGTCTAGGTTGGGCTTACATCACTATAAAGCGTGGGATAAAACTCTGAGCAAGCCCCTATTTTATTCCCTTGGGAATAAAATATTCTATTGCAATCTCATTTTCTTGTCCATATTCATTTTCAGGCACATCCTCATCAGTTAGCGGGAAGCATGTATTGATCATGGATGAAGTGGATGGTATGGCAGGCAATGAAGACAGAGGAGGGATTCAGGTGAAACTGCTATAGTTATTAGCTAATGCCATTGCAAGAGTGCATACCATTTTTCATGCCAGTCTACTGTCCTCAGCCTGTGCTCCATAGAGTCTCTCCAGAGTACAGTTCATCTGACCTATTTTAGAAGTCTGTCTTTGTGTAAGAACTATGCAGTGCTAGAGGTGGAGAAAAGACATTTCTGTTTAAAAAAACAAAAAAATCCTTTAGTAACAAACTCGTGTGTGCACTGTAGATGTTTATTCCTGGACAGGTGAATTTGTCCCAAGGTCTCTGCAACTGGTACCAGCGGTGGGAGGTTTGTAGTCTAGCTGGGACAGTTACTTTCTTCAGTAGGCAGTAGCAGTGAATAAATAACATGGTATGGGCAATATTAGACTTTGTTCTTATCTGCAACTCAAGTTTTAGCTTCTGAAGATTTCCTGTGGTCACATGCAGTGTTTTGACAATAAAGGGCATACAGACCTTTAGCTCAAGTACAAGTATTTACATTGCAAGAATCTGAAATTGAACTGAATTTAACCTTCATTAGAGCAGGCAAAGTTTGTTCTGGTAAGTCTACTAATGCTGAAGCCTCTGGGCTGAGCTCTTTGGGCTTCCTCATTGTTTGTGGCAAGGTATGGTTGAAAAGCAGGGTGCTCCCTCTGGGCATAGGCTGGGTCAAACTGCTCTTTGGATGAATTAATCTAGTGCTCCAGGTGGGCAGCTGTACTCTGGACTATTCGCCTTTGTTGCTTCTTGAAGAGTGGTCTAAACATGATTGCTGGTAGTGGAAGTGGATAGACGCACCAAAACTACTGGAGCTGAATAGAATAATGAGCAGAAAAAGTAGGAAAAGGGGGGCAAAATTTTCAGTGTGGAAATACAATTACAGTAGGAGGTATGTTATACACTTGAATCTGACAAGGATGTGATTTAAGGCAGGGACTAATGCTGCTTGGTATGGCATCTTAATCATTCTTCTGAGGTATCTAATGCAATTTTTGTAATGTGTTTAAATCGCAGGAGTTGATTGGTTTGATTAGACAAACGAAAATACCTATCATCTGCATGTGCAATGACCGAAACCATCCTAAAATTCGTTCCTTGGTCCACTACTGTTTTGATCTTCGTTTTCCGAGACCTCGTCTAGAACAGATTAAGGTAAGAAGGATGGCTGTGTGGGCTACACTGAATTACCATCAGCAGTCTCTGTCTCCATGTGGCAGAATTCATATGGAGTTGGAAACATCACCTCCTTGAATATCTCTGCTTTACCGAATGGGTCATCTAGTTCTTTGGGAAGAAAGACTCAAGTATTCCAAAGCCTTTCAGATTTAGAAGCCTATCTTAAATATATCCAACACTATTTTTTATTTTTTTTTTTTTAAATGATCACGTTATATATTTTTTTTATACCAATGATGAAGGCTGACTTGTATTTTCATGAAAGAAAACTGTTTAAATTATATTTAATTCAAAAAAATACAGCAAAACTGATAGATGTGTCAATGTGTTCTGTGGGGGAAAAGGATTAATAGGAATTACCTTGTGACAATTTCACAGAGAACTGTATGTGTTACAGGGTGCCATGATGTCTATTGCATTTAAAGAAGGATTAAAAATTCCACCACCTGCTATGCATGAGATAATCCTGGCAGCAAATCAAGACATCAGACAGGTCAGTGTCAGTTCAGCATTAGCATCAATCCAGAGAGCGTGTCATGTACAAGTCCTTGACTTCAATGTGGTATTTGAATGATATTATTATTTTTAGGTATGGGGATCCTGCTTTTTTTTTCTGCTTTCATTTAAGTGCTTTTATTGCTACCAAATTGTCGTTTTTGTTCTCTAGGTTTTACATAATCTTAATATGTGGTGTGCAAAAGATAAATCATTGACTTATGATGAGGCCAAAACAGATGCCAGCAGAGCTAAAAAGGATATCAGACTGGTAAGTGTAAAATACTGGACTGGCTTTTATTGTGATATTTTGATATAATTACTGGGTTTATAAGCATCTTCTGAAGTAAAGTACAAATAGCCTAGGTGCAAGGAGCTGACTAATGTTTTGAGTACATGTCAACCTTGCCACAAACAGTTGAAGAGCAGTATGTCCAGGACTGAGTATATGTTTTGATATACTGGTCTTCTAAGTAAGATGCAATTATGAAGCTCATACTTCTCACTTTGATTCCTCTCTTTAGGAAAAAATTCTCTTAATCTCAGAAGTAAAACTCAGTTCTCAAAACTGGCAAAGCAGTATTGATAAAGTATGTTTAAAAGGAGAATAAAAAACATTGAGCTTGTTCTGATGAGTCCAGATATTGTTGGGTACAATCACTACAGTAATTCTGTTGATGCTGTGCTGTGTCTTACTGTGTTTGTCTTGCAACCCAGTGACTTCTTGAAATATCATTTACTTAGGGCCCTTTTGACGTTGTCCGGAAGGTTTTTGCTGCTGGAGAGGAGGCTTCTCGTATGTCTCTTATAGACAAATCAGAGCTTTTCTTCCATGACTATTCCCTAGCACCTCTTTTTGTCCAAGAGAACTATGTACATGTGAAACCAGCTGCTGCTGGGTGAGTTATTCCATACCCTAAATTGACAGTTTCATGTCAGGGAGTGAAATTAAACTGAAACTTATCTGGATATTTCTGCTGTGTAATAAAATTAACCTTTTTTTTTTTTTTCCCCCCCTCAGAGGAGATCTGAAAAAGCACTTGATGCTCTTGAGTAGAGCAGCTGATAGTATATGTGATGGTGATCTAGTGGACAAACAGATTCGTAGCAAGCAAAACTGGAACCTTCTACCGACACAGGTGAGTGCTGGACACTCAATTTTGTGTGTTCTGTGGTATGGGTGTGCAGTATACAAGACTGATCCCTTGAAATTGATGTTTCAGTGTCATTGTGACCTATTATAGCTCATGCTTCATGTAGTATTCTTCTGTTCTGCTGGGAAGTAGAGCAGTTTCCTGTAATCACAAGGTTGAACCCACACTGTGTCATGAAATGAAGTATTCTGAAATATTGAAAAACTTGAACCTTCTTTATAAAGTGTAGGAACACATGCCACATGCTAGTTCTGACATGTGGTTGTAAGCCTGCTGGGTTTTGTTTCCTATCCTAGCCTTTTACCAGGCCGGTGTTTCTCCCAAAGCGCGGAGGACTGAAGCTTCTTCACTGCGCTTCTTTCAGTGATCACAGAAACTTTGACAAGATTTGTGCTTAAAGGATCATGACTGGCATCAGAGAATGTGTCATAGATAAGTTGGAAGGGACCTCTGGAGGTCATTAAGTCCATGCCCTGCCCTGCTTAGTGCAGGTCCAAATAGATAAGTTGCTTACATAGCTTTGTAATACAGATCTTTTAGTAGTTGTGTTCTTTTGAAATGTCTCCTTCGCCATGTCCCTCTGCTGGAGATGATAGTGCTTGTTTGTGTGAAGTCAGCTGTCTGTGTGACTGTCCTCTAAACTGGACAGGAGAAACAAGCCATTTAAAATAAATAAATAAAGCTTTTAAAAACCCAGCTGGCTTCATAGATATTTTAGAACGTGATAACAAATAGTGTGGTACAAGAGATGAAGCTGTAATCTAAAAGGTGTACAAAGGAGAACAGAAACAAGCAAACAAGAAAGACTTCTCTTAAAACTAGCTGTTCACAGTGTGGAGCTATCTATAGTCACTTGCCACTTCCACTGAAACTAGTGGAGTAGTATGTCTTGGTGTCAGCGAGACTAAATTCATTGTGATTTAAGTTTGGCACGTGTGTTACTTTTTCAGGCTATTTATTCAAGTGTTCTCCCTGGGGAGCTGATGAGAGGTTACATGTCCCAGTTTCCTGTCTTTCCCAGCTGGCTGGGGAAATATTCATCCACAGGCAAACACGAGCGTATCATTCAAGAACTGGCAATGCACATGAGTCTCAGGTAGTACTGACACTTCTTCTCTTCTGGTTTACATCAGTAGGGATATCTTGTTCTCCTGTAGGTCATTACCTGCCAGTAACTCCTTGCTGTGCTTGGTACAAACGTAGGTGTATATTCTAGGAATACCCTTCTATGTTGTTGGTGACATTTTCTTAGCATTAATGTGGACTATGGTCAGTCTGGGGCACTTCCGGTATAGTTAGTAGTACTGGGACTTTTCTTTTTGTGGTTTTAAGTTAGGCTTGTTTCCCCAGACTGCTCAGTTCTATCAGTTCTTGGGTGCTGAATACCTTGCATCAGGTTATCCCTAATCCAGGTATGGCAAAAGAAATGGCACAATTCAGTTTGCAGTTAACTCTTAAGGCAGCTGATTATCCATTTGCTGAGAGCCTACCTACAGATTTGTTTGTGTTTAGAAGCAAGCTGTTGTGTTGTTGTAGAGATTTACTTATCTCTTTCAATTTGACAAAGAACCCAGGCGTGCAAGAGGACAGTAAATATGGAGTATTTGTCCTATCTGCGGGATGCACTTGTCCAGCCCTTGAAAGACTTTGGAGCAGATGGTGTACAAGATGCTATAACATTCATGGACTCTTACTGCCTGATGAAAGAAGATATTGAAAACATCATGGAAATAAGCACGTGGGGAGGTAAACCCAGTCCTTTTTCAAAGCTGGATCCCAAGGTAAAATTTACTAGTAAATTTTTTCCTTATCTTACATATTTTAAAAGGAAACCTTACAATGATAGTCATGGTATGGCTATGCTGCTGAAAAGCTGAAGCTGGTGAAGATGCAAATAAATCACCTCATTAACTATAATTTAATTGAGACCATAGATGTCCTTTGCAGCTCAGCTGTCAAACATACAAGGGTTCATGGGCTATGTCCTAAAAGGTGAAGGCTGTGTTTCATTCAGCGGTCTTGCATGTTGTTCCTGAGGTAGAGGATTGCTGCAAGTTGTGTCTGGGGCATAGTGACAAGTGGAACACAGAAGGGATAGGGAAAGCAAGATCATGCAGGTGCCCTTCTACACGCAGGCTCCCCGCTGTAAGAAGTGCTGCATTTTGTGCTGTTGTGCAAAGGAGAAGACACACAACTGTACTTGTTACAGTGTGTGCGTTGTGAATTTAGGGGGTGGTTTGCAGCTTGCATCTTTCACAGCCCAGTTAGCAGACTGAACTGTCAGACCTAGGTGGCCTTTGTGTGGTGCTCCTCCAGTATTCCTCTGGGGCTAGTCCACTTAGAGTACCGCTGTGCCTCCTCCATCGAGTATGAGGAGCTCAGGACCTCGCTACAGATGAGGCAGGTGTGGAATCTGAAGAGAAGAATCTTCTTTGCTGGTAACTAAACTGACACCTAGCAGGTGTTTACACCTAGTCTGAATATGCTGCTCAAGTGTGGCAGGCATTCAGTGCTGCTGAGAGGGTGGTTTTGCTCTAAGTGACTTTGGTTAGGTGGCAGCAGAACAAGTGCTGAACTTATCAGAGGCCTACCTGAGAAGCATCTGAAGATGCACTCTGAGGATTATGTGGGACTTGTTTAAAATGAGTTTTCACTATCTAGCTCTTAAATGCTTTCTGTATCCTTTTGAGATTGTATCCTTTTCTTAAAAAAAAAAAAAAAGTTCAGTCACATCTCCCCAGAGGGAAGATGATGAAGAACCTCTAGCCAAGAGCTGGTTAGCTGCGCTGATGCTCAGTGTTTCCTTCCCCCCTAACAGGTCAAAGCAGCTTTCACACGTGCCTATAACAGAGAGGCACATCTGACACCCTACTCCCTTAATTCTGTGAAGATGTCTAGAAGGCAGTCAGGATCCATGGTGTCCTCTGAACTGAATGAAGACTTGCATGTGGATGAGATCCAATCTGATGAGGATGAGCAAGATACTGTTGAAAATGATGCAATGATTAAGGTGACTTAGCTTCCTCAGTGTTAAACTGCCTCACTAAACTTTTTTTTTTATTTAACTAAAATGTGATTCCCGAAAGGGGAGGGAAGAGATAACCAC